>PNEQ01060418.1:0-26647 GCA_003012365.1 Medauroidea extradentata | reverse complement strand
CCCACGCGAAGGCTCCTGACAAAATTATTTTAGGAGGCGGGAGGGGGAGGGGGGGGGGCAGGTAAGGTAAAACGAGTGTGTGGGCGGGGGTAAGGTAAAACGAGTGTGTGGGCGGGGGTAAGGTAAAACAAGGTTGTTTGGGGGGGAGGCAGAATGGGGGAACAAAACGTTTAGTGAAAAATTTTAATTTTTAAAATGGTTTCTAAAACTGGTCAATAATGACACTTAAAGTCATTTTGCATCACTTAGTTTTCAAGACATTAAAACCACGCATACAAAGTCGCAGTAATAATTGTTTATAAATAAATTTAGACAATGTTGTGAAAATAATTATGGCAGAGTCAAGTTATTTCTCACTATAATTTTTTTTGTAAATAAATACAATTTTGATATGGTTTGCAGTTTTTTAGTAGGTCTCATATATAAAATTTCAAATATTGTTCGAAGCTGGAAAATAAAGTAACAGCAATTTATAATTTTATTTGGATGTATACATAGCTTCCAGCGATGCAACAACTATTAGGTTGTACTTGATAGGAGTCTTCGAAGTAGTTAATCTTTTACTGCGATAAAGAAATAAATGACTTTAGATGAGACTGATGACGGCAGTCTTCAATAAACATGCGGACATCCATTCATCAGACGAATGGGACTGGCTTCTATTGACGTAACGTGTGCAGTGGAAATCGTTGTTGACAACAAAGAGGGGAAAAACCGGAAAGTGATTCATTGCATGTGCTCTGAATGATTTATTTACGAGCAAGAGGATGGCACCATGGAAAAAGTTTACCATCAAAACATTTAACAGTCCTCTCCTCCCCTCCTCCGTGCACGGCCCGTACTGAACCGTAAATAATGTCTTCCGAAATGTAGGAAGTCGCAGACTACATAACACAAATGCAATGTTATAGCCAATTATTTAAAGTTATAAAATCTAAATTGCGAAGACGACTTCTCTAAAGAACAAATAAGGTTAACTGTCTTAACTTCCACAATATTATTCTGCAAGTGCCTTAACTAAGAATGTAAACTTTAATGCCATACTTTCAATCACTAAGCTTCTGCTTTATGTGGAGGTACTCTAGTTAAGTGAAGATTAATAAATAAAAATTCCTTATTTATTTTGCTGAATATGTTTACATTATAATACCCAACACTTATGATATTCAATTAACGGTTGAGAGAATAATAATAATAATAATAATAATAATAATAATAATAATAATAATAATAATGTCTCATTTCGTAGGTCTCCAAGAATATTTCATGTGTTAAAAAGGTCGCCGGTCTTCACGCGCTTCAAAAGCGTTGCAGTGCATTAGATAACACATATTTTTTACGAAACTACTTCACATGTTCCCACCGTGCCAACGTACGAAAAAAAAATACTTTGGACACGGTAACAATGCCATTGTTATGTCACCATGCTCATTAAAATCACTGTTTCGTAGCCCTTGAAACATATCTGAACACGGCCTTTTCAGACCATCGTATTACAAAATATAATAACAGGATACATATGAAACTCAGATAGTAACATGAGCTGAATATTGATTCATACTTTCCGCAAACTGAATTGTATGTTCGCTGTTTCAAGTTCTACAGTAAAAATTGATCGACTGCAGTTGTAATTAACTACCATTCAACTTAAATTTATGAATAAACAAATCAGGTTAAAACAAATTTTATCATAACCATAGTCAGATTTCAAGACATTATTTATTTGTGTCATGCTTCGGAGACATTGCACAATTTTTATCTCCAGCTACATTTGACATATTTTAAAGACGAATTGAATATTTGACAAAATGTGGTCGTCAAAATTTTCCGTTTGATAACGTTGGTAGGTTATTATCAAATTTGTTTTAAGAACTGTTTCGCATTACAAATCTTACTTCATTCTATATTTATTTTGTTTGCATGTGCTGAGGCATGTGGTTGTATATGTAGGACGACACACAAGTTGCCTGCCAGTCATCACGCTTATTTTCTCAACAGAAGCTGTTACTGCGTTACTTATTTTGCAGTGATTGGTTCTTGTTCAAATACCTTAACCTTATCTGCTTAATCTATGCTCAGTTGTAAATTAGTCAAAATATCGCAAAGAAACGTGCTAAAATCAATCTATGGTTGCTATGCCCACTGTAACCTATTGTGTGAACCAAATACTATATTCATCCGTGTATTTACATTAAATGTTCAATATCAGTTATGAATGTTACTACACTTGCTGAATACTGACGCCATAATCATGGCCTGTAGAACCAGAGTCATTCTGTCGTAAAGACGGCGTTAACCCCTATATTGGCTTCATAACATTTATATAATTTTCATTCTCGTTTTATTGCAATAGATTTTAGGAATATTTGATGAAGCATATAAAAAACCTCGATAAAACAAATAATAAAACATAAATTGAAACCTCCGATTTTAGCTTTTAGATTTCATAACAAATGTTCATATGTATAACAGTTTCACAAGTAAAGTAAGTGAAAATATTTTTAATCGGATTCTTAAACTGTTTGAAATGTTCTACCCTGTACTCTTTTATAAACCAATATTTAAAAATGGAAGGAAACGTCAGTACAAAAT
The DNA here is from genome assembly GCA_003012365.1 of Medauroidea extradentata. NCBI lineage: Eukaryota > Metazoa > Arthropoda > Insecta > Phasmatodea > Phasmatidae > Medauroidea > Medauroidea extradentata. The sequence continues at coordinate 24,055 of PNEQ01060418.1, read as the reverse complement.
GTGTATTAATCTAAGATGGCGACAGACGTTTCTCCTTTAAGTTACGGATGGCAGAACGCCTGTTCTTGGCACAGGAAGCTGAGTCTAATCATCTGAGAGAACACCTGAGGTTTTCAAAACCATTCATCAGACTCCCAGAGTCCGGGCGATATCTACTCAGATGCCTGTGCCTCTTGGAACTCATCTGTCTTAGAGAGCGACACTTCATCTCCCTTATCGCTTCCGCGTGGCTTCACATTAATTACTGTCGGCACCTGTTGCTCTCAGTCATTCTGCCAGTGTTTACAACCTCCACGAGAAGTTTTATGTAGTCTCGGGCGTTGATAAAGTCACTATGCAAGCGACGATTGCTCCAGTGTTTACTTCAGTCCGTGTAAAAGATGTGAAGATAAACTTCAACCAACTTATTCCACGTTTGCATTATTTCTCCAAAATTTTAAAGTTGTAAAAATTTGCGTCTGGTAATAACACTGTCGCCATTTTTAAATTGTACCAAAAATGTTAGACCCATAAAATGTTGGCAATATACTTCTTAAATTTTTAGAAAAGCCTTCAGAAATAACACGAATGGTTTTCATAACTGAGAAATTATATTTTATAGTTCCGTTAATAGTTACTCACTGTCGCCTCAAAGCAAGCTTGTGAAATAGTGTTACATAATCCTCAAGACAGGGGCGAGGCGCGTAATGTTCCAATGTGTGCTGTGCCCAGCAATGACTATACACAACACAGAGTTGTCTGAGGAACTGTTTGACTTGTATGGTCAGGAACACTCCACAGCCAGTAGCGTACAAGAGGCAAGGTACTTATAATATATACACCTTGGTCTCTGCAACAACACAACTGCTCAAAGCGTATAGTCGCTGGTAATACCACACGCCTTGGAGCACAGCCATGCCTAGCCACTGCCTAAAGAGGCAAAATGTTTACTATGGAGATAAAGTAAAATAATTCCGTAAGTGTCAACACTATGAAATACATAATTTTTCTTGTGCAACAAATTAAAGGTGCGCATATTAAAAATATTTCTTCAACACGTGAAAATTAATAAAATAATTTTTATCTTTAAGATTTATACGCCTACCCTTTAGGATGACGTTGTAAAATTGTGTACGTAAGTAGAATTTAAACAATTACATGTAACTACGACGTCGACGTAAGGAATTTAAAAATAACAATATAGCTCATTGTGAATGAAACTTTGTAAGTCAACACTTTTTGTATGGTCATTTTATGTAAGGTTTTGTGACTGTTGAAATGTAAGATCCATTTGAGTTTTTCTTGTTCCCAGAACGCAGCAAAACTTATAAATCCTCACAGATTTTTGATAACATGCTAAAGACTTCAGTTCCAGTATTCAAGAAATACTGCTGCGGTGTCAATACTTGGACGCTAGCGATACATTATGTAATAAATATGTAGGTCAATATTAATTTACCGCCAATGCTGAGAATATATTGCAAAGATAAGAAATCCTGAAATTTATAATCACTATATATACTAAACTCACTAGAAACTTGATTGAGAAATTATAATTACAAAAATGGATAATCATAACACACAATTAAAAATTTTTCTGCAAAACAAAATTTTCGATAGGAACCTTTGCTAACATTCGGAAATACGACTGTAACCTTAATTGTTACAATGAACTTGTAAAATAAAACTACATCATAAATGGTAGATACACAAAAAATAGTAATTAAACACTAAAACAATTCAACGTTTAAGGCAAATGATTCAGCAGGATAGGACGAAGCAGAAAATATATATATGTGACTGGCCTATCCGTCAACCAAAGTAAACAAAATTGTGCTACTAACAACCCAGACAAGAAACCATAAGCCTCGAACTGTTTTCTCAGACGGTAGATCTATTATCTAGCAAGAACATGTTACAATCGCCGTCTAATAATGATTACACTATTAAATGCTGTCATTTTTCAAATAAATTACCTATGAACCATTTTCCAAAGAATTTCCTTGTCAAAATACACAGATCGGTCTTGTAAAATTACGATTTATATTCTAACAAAATTACAAGGTTTAGTCTCGTTTATATGCTTGTTATAGATGACATTTTAATTTGAAATATTTATTTCGTTCAAGTTCATGTAAATAAAATTATATATAAAATAACGCTGAAATAAATTATTATTATTATGCGTTCTTATTTTAAGACGCTCCAAGATTCGAAACTTTACACTTGCGCTGGATGGCAGCTCACTATACCACAGTTCAAACTAGTAGTTTTTTTATGTTAATATTTATTAAATTTACAATTTAACTTAATTTGTTTTTTAAGAGGTAGGTAACATAAATGTAATATTTTTAATCCAGAAAATGCACATCATAGTACTTTATTCGTGTATAACTGTATAATTTCTGACAAACACGTGAGTTTGGCTAACAAAAAAAAATTCCCAAGGGTTTTTTTTTTGCAAAGAAAACCGTCGTATCTTTACAAACAAATTATTTGACAAGAAAATCTGTGTGATTTTACAAGCCTTTGTAACAAATACAAAGAACTTGTAAGCTTTACAGATTTTTTTATATTTTATTAAATTTACATGGGAACTTATTTGATTTATCAAGAACAGTCGTCAATCACGGAAATTATTACCACAAGCGGTAAGTTTACATTACAGTCTAAACGTCTCAAAAGTGACCTGGATTTGTGAGTACAAGCGACATTTTCCATCCGTTAACGTGAGTAGATCGTTGAGCCTTGTTATGTGCAGTGACAAAAGTTTCCTTTCAGGACAGTACATTATGTAATTTGAAGCTAGAAAATTATTGTAGATGGTATGACTTACGAGAGGTCTTAGAGTTTACAAGTGCCAGGCTGCAATGTGGCCTGTCTGTTGTTGCTATCTTAGCTGGTCGACGGCATTCTCTGCCAACTCCAAAACAGACGGTGATGTTTCTACGCAAACACCTGAACTAATACTACACTTATGACACGGTCCTTTGTACAAATACGCACGGGTTTATTTATTCACATCTTTGGCTATATGCCCCCTTGTAAACTTAGTGCTCGATTGTTATTCAGGAGTTCAGTATGTCAACATTCCAGTGATACGTGTTTGGCTATTGTTTCGATGCTATGTATCGACCGATGAGTTACACTACAAACAAGTTTGGATTTTCTTGTCCCAGTGTATGTGAACAGAGCAGAATGTGTTAGTATTTTTCTACTGAATGTGCTTATTAATAACAACCAAATCCAAATCGCTGGAGCACGATTCTTACCTAAACGTCGAAATATCCTCAATATAAGTACATGTACCTGTTGCACGTATTCGCTAGCCCTCTTGTAAGTTTTAAAACATGTCCTGTACTTCTTAAATCATTCGCAGATGTGACCTTGGGAAACAGGCGGTTCACTGGGAGCGCGTGTCCTTCCCTTACAATATAATAACGATTAGTTTCACCTATCAATCTTAAAGTTGGCACATTGCAACTCTTTTATGTACAGGCCTATATAAATATTAATTTTTGTGTGATGCAATTACCTTAGTAATATAGGTCCAATTGCGAAAAAAGTGTTTAAAATAAATTTACGTATTGTGTGTAGTTTTTTAACAATTACTTTAGGTAATGTAGCCTACTGCCTCAAAATATTCAATGTTCCATTCATCTTCCTAAAAACGTTAGCCACACTACGCCTGTAACCAAATTACTTAATTACATTCTTACCACGGTCGTAGAAGAACAGGTCTGGAAACTTGACCCCCTTGTTGTTTGGCTGTAGTTCACCAAGTTACTGAGAATATTGTGTTTTATTGGCGCTGCAATCAGGGTGGTCGGGCTCAAACTTCACCCACTTCCCTCCCACCTTTTTCCAGTGTAACGTATTTTTTATCAATTTATTAAATACGTCCTTCGCTCACATTCCTAGGTCATGGTTTCAGGATTCTTTATTTACTTTATAATGTAAACACTGGAAAAAGTGAGCGGAGTTTGAGCCCGACTGCCCTGATTGCAGCGCCAAAGACGCACAACATTCTCGGTAACTTGGTGAACTGCAGCCAAACAACAAGGGGGTCAAGCAAAATACATTGGTAGATAGGCGAGTGTCCAAACCTGTACTTCTAAGACCGTGATTTTGACACATCTAAGGATATTTACTTTTGTTGTTGTGCATGACTGACACACTGTTAGTAGATATATTTGTACTATATAAAGCTGAAATGCAAACAGCAGTGTTCCCACGCCTGTCGAAATTTACTGGAATTACTTAAAAATGACTTTAACTAAATAAAGTAGTAAATCGCAAGAATTTAACTTGTCAACATATCTTTCAAAACAGTGTAGAGCACTGCACCTTATGTGATTAGAGGACAATTAACTAGTTGTTTCGAAACGAATAATAAAAAAGAGTAGTGGCTTACTAGAGCTATGATTGGCCCAGGCAGAATGTGACACGCCAACAGAGAAAGAATAACGTCTCATACAGACTAAAGTTAATTCTACTACAGGTTAGAAATAACAATGTTAAAAGTTGGTAACACGAAATATGTCTGCCGCTTGAGCGCTGGTATCGGTAATGTGTGCAAACTGAACAATCACGGTACTTTTCTGAATTTTAAATTACATTCAGTTGGCAATGGACGACTTGAAGTACACGCCCCCTGACGTCACCTCAGGCGAAAAGTACTGTGGGAAACAAAGCTTGCTTACAAACATGCTGATTTGTTAGTTGGTAATTGCAGAAAGCAAAAATGTTGCGCAGCCATAGATTTGCATGCAAGGGTAAAAAATAGTAGTTGCAATTTCATGGTTAAGATACGCAAATACATAAGATTAATGTTTACCTGAAAAAAAAAAAAAATTCCAAACAAATAATCAATTTTCTTGACGTACATCTCATCCGGAACATGTGAAGCCAAACAGCTAAATGAAGGTTATGTTCGGCTGCGGTATCCATGGCGATAGGAATTGTATACCACACCTGACTGAAACTCCGCCTCTTTCAAGTCGTCTATTTAAAACGCGAAATTGGTTTATTTTCAATTTAATGGTAAGTTAAATGAGTTCTGTCATTTTCAAGCCTATTTAGATTTAATTTTACTACAGTTTGTATTTTTCTGGTCCCTCGGCGATAGCAGTGAAACTAGCGGCAGAAATTTTCCCTTTACCAAACTCTGCCATAATACAGACTGATACATACTGAAGTCTAGCAAACACTCAACGATTCCCAGGATGAATCAGTGTTGCTAACTGCAACATGAGCAAGTAAAACAACCAGTTTACCATCTCCGGAAGTGAAATAAGACTACTGTAGCGTAGTGGACAAGGCAAGCAGGTCTTATGCTGGAATCACAGTAGCGCGAAAGATCCGATGCGAAGGGCGCGACGCGACACAAAATTTTGACTATTGCGAAACTTACTTCTTCTGTCACGTGATGACAAATACTAAAAAAGAATAATAAATGTAAATTATGTATTCTCTTGCTACTACATACAGCCTCGGGAGTTTTGCCATGTTTATTTATAATAAATTTTTTTATAATCTCAGGCATTCCCAAATGTGAAAATAGAGCCACAATTACAGTTCATGGTAGGCTTATTAAAGCAAACAAAATTCTCTCCTAAAATAAATAAATACGATTTCTACCAACATTTGGGCGCAAAATTAATTTTCATTGTTCCGCTTTGTCGTGTACGTAACGCGAGCAACATATAAACATTTTTTTTTTTGTTAGTAATTGACGTAGTTCCCGCCATTTTTTGTCGCGGTGACGTCACCAGAGCCCTCGACGCTGATTAGCTGACATGTTTGATTTTTCGTGTCGCCCGCTGTGATTCCAGCAGGAGGGCGCAGTAGTGATAAGTAGAGAGAACAGTGCCGAGCAACTACAGTGGCATAAAACAGTTGCATTACGAAGCAGTCAGGGATATCTCCTGGTTCGCTGTTTTCCTCGAGCAGACCTCTGCTAACGACGACCTGCCCCAGCACGTACGCTTGAGTTATTATAGGCAGACTCATTACCTAGAGCAAGGCAAACAAGCCTGCGTAACGAGTGTGGTAATTGCCTTCGTTGCCAGGCGCACCGCACTACACAGCCGCGCCATTGCGTCATAGCTCCAGTGCTGGTAATGCCGTGGACAATCAGAAATTGTTTTCCATGAACAAGTACTTCAGTTTTGGAATATGAATGCGATTATAAAAACGTAATATTTCTATGTTTTAAAAGGATTTCACGATAGTAGAGTGAATAATTGTTGGCTTAGTATTTCTAAACGTCCGATAAGCTGACCTACACAAAAGAAAAAAAATCCCAAACATGAAAATAAAATATCATTTTAATATAAATGTGTTACTCAGTTTGGTACTGAAATACTCATATCTAAAAAGATTTGGCCCAATTAGTTATTATTTTATCTAGGAATATACAAAGTTCAATGATTTTGTTTAAAAAAAGACAACATAATATTTTACCGGTTGTGACACGTATAACAAAAATTTTGATTTTTGTAAGAAAATAAAAGAAAGTGATGTGCAGGTTTAAAATAGAAATGTGTATGTAGTTTATCCGCTTGTCGTCTACAACGGCATGTTTCCACACAAACATAGTAACCGGTTTTGATGCCCAAATACACACACACACACACACACACACACACACACATATATATATATATATATATATATATATATATATATATACATATATACATATAATTAAGTTTGAGAAAATATTGTTATTGTAAAAACATACTTTCTTTTAAAGATATTTTGCATTTTAATAACTAAAACATAAAACTATTAAAAAACAAAATATTATCATCGTTAGAAGAATACAGTTTTGTTTGTATATACTTATATGTACATTCATATGTATGTTAGTATGTATAAAAATTATTTTAATATTATTGCGGAGTCGTAAATAAAATTCACCTTATATCAAAGTATATAAATATTGGCAAATATGAACAAATCGAGAAGTAATTTATAGAAACGGTCTAACCGAATATTTTATTTATATTTTGTTAATAATGTAAACAAGGGATAACTGGTTCATGAAGATTCAAAAATACCTTGAGGCCCGCGGAAGCCGAGGGGCTAGACCTCTCACCTCCCACCAAGACAATCCGGGTTCGATTCTTGTGCGGGGTCGGTCCCCGGATTTTCGACGTGGTAATCGTGCCGGACGAAGTCGTTGGTCGGCGGGTTTTCTCGGGATCTCCCGTTTCCCCCTACCATTCATTCCGGCGCCGCTCTATATTCTCCTCGTGTCACCCCTCACCAGCGCTAAAGACCTCGATGTTAATCGCTGACCAAAAAATCCCTCACTCAAAAATACCTTATATCACTAGGGATCACGCACGAAAAAAGTCAGGAACATTTTCCTCTCCAGAGGTATCTCCGAGTAGGTACATACCGGCGATTACAAGAAAAGCAAAAACTGACAACTGGCAATAATTGGACACATGTAAGAAAGGAGGCTCACAGAAATAAAATGCGGGAATACTAGGAAAACAAATTAAACCCAAGGTTGCGAACCGTTGAAAAAAGCGGTCCGTAGCAGAAAAAAAGGATAAGTAGACCTATCACAGTGTATGGTTTTGCCTTTTAGTATATAACGCAACTTTTCGCGCTTGATACTATTTTATTATTCTGGAAATATAACAAAATAATAAGCAATATACATTATTTGTGCTAGCTTTCCCTCTCTATGCCGTATAACATTTTATCCACTCTTACTTAACAAGGTTCTGCATCAGTTGCCATACTATATTATTATGTTTTTGCGTAAAATTTGCGATTGTAACGTTAATGATGTTAATCTTGCTGTACTATGCAAGCATTGCAGTTATAGTTTCAACAATAGCACGCAATCAGTGTAGCAATTTTTCTGTATTCTTGATTTTCTGGACTAATTTCGGCTACACGAATGTGAGCGACGACTTTTTTTTTTTTTAATTGCAGTCTGGTGCAACTGTTATTGTTCCATTTAATATAAATTAATTTTTTTATAACAAGACTTTTTTCCTAAACTTATTTTAGAAACGTTTGTTTCTTGCTTTGCCACATAATTCTGAGTTGATTGTAAAGCGGAGAAATAGTATTTACAATATAATAAGCTGTTTGGTGTCCCACAATCAGAGTTAAATAAGCGAAATGCGTGGTTGGTTCCAGTTGTTTGAGGATGCATGTAACTGTAAAAACAGAAACTTACATTTTAAATGTATTCGATAAAAAAACTTATTATTAGTGCCACCAGACAGCACAACCCAGTTAAATTGTATAAAGCCGTTTTCACGGACAATATTCACAGACACGGTAAATTTTACATCACGTCGCAGTATACTGATGATGAAGATTTATTGACTATTTTAAAATGTCTATATCACTCTATTCCTGTGATTATAACAGCAATGCCATTCCTGACTTAATTATTTCCGAGTGTACACGCCGCAGAACGGAAATATGTCTGCCATGAGCTAGAGGACGAAATATGTGCCTTGTAAACAGCACATTGATCGGATGGCGTATCCCGCAGGCGAGCGGGGAGCTATAATTACATAACTCGCATTTCTCGCCTCGTTACGTCCTGCAGGAAGATCGAAGACACAGGGCCGCACATCGGCGGGGAATACCTGCACATCCCTGGGGCATGCGAGTGTGTAGTTGCAGCACAGTAGCTGCTCCGAGACTCTCGACATTGTGGTTGGCAGAACATGTGTGTACCCTGCAGGAAGTTTCTTCGGGAGAAGAGAAAGTTATCTGTCGAGGCACGGTATCGCGGATGTCACAAACATCGGTATTTGAGTCGCTGAACCAGAGAAGGCGTATGAAATACACCACGCTCATCGCGCAATAAATTCCCATACAAAATTCCTCAATACTGGAATCAGCAAACTGCTCTGGCATCAAAGCAGATAAATTTGATGAGTGTGTTCTTTTCTTAGATTACAAATGCCATGGATGTTAATTTGTTTCATCAGTAGAGAAACTATCACAACTCGCTGCCACGTATTTCAAGTGCGCTAGGGAGGCCCCCTTGAGACTATGATTCCTTGTTAATTTGTTTTGTTGTAATTATTATTATTTTAGAGTTAAACTGAACCATGACATATCGTATTATGACGCAACTTTCACAATTGGTATCTAAACATGCCAACTATGGATAATTATGATATTAAGCGAGTTTGGGGTGAAGCAGGAAATACCCAAGAAAACCGACTACCATCGGCCCTAGAAATGTCTGGAGCCGGTGGTAGATGGTTTTCTTGGGTATTTCTTACATCTCCCCAAACTAGCTTAATATCATAATTATCCATGTACTGTTATGCGCTGTGTTTATCGCTACAAGTACTGATATCTAATTTTTATGCCGAGTCTCGAATAACTTCAGTGAAATCTTGCAGCTACTCACAGGTAATAACTGTTTATATTTTGTAACATATGTCACAATGCAATCAATTTTCAGTTCTGCAATGGACCTGAGACTTCCATTTTACAAATTTTACTGTAAATTTTGTTTTATATTGTGACACATATTACAAAATATTAATAGTTACTGTCGTAAGTTGTTGTAAAATATTTACTGAAGTTACACGTGACGCAGTACATTTCAAGTGTGTAATAACGCTCGGTTTCTTGTATTAATGCCAACTTGTTTAAAATCCGATCGGTCTACGGCAGTGGATTATTACTTTTTTTTTTTTTTTTTTTTTTTTTTTTTTGTTACCGAGAACTGCGTAATACGTGACAGCTGTACCGAGGATCATTAAATCGAACACAAAATATATTAACAAGTTTGTATCCCTTCAAATTGTGTAAACACGTTTTGATTCTAGTGAACATTTATTATAATCCGCTGTCAATTTCTAACGTATCGCATTTTTAGTTCTTCAAACTTATATAAGTAACCGAAAATAATGTAATTTGATTAGTATTTGTATGAGTTTGCAATTCAATATAATAAACGTGGTGACTATCAAACTATTTCCTTCTATATGTCGCTTTTGATCTTTTTTTTTTTTTTTTTTTTTAACAAAAACGTTGTTTCCCTCTACGATTAGTGACGCATGATGTTATTTGTTACATATGAGATAATTTATCTTTCATCTGAAAAGATAAATCTGTGCATAGGAATGATAAAGAGGATATTATTGTCGAATGCATTACAAAAAATTAACTACTGATCTCAAATGCAGTGTAAAAAAAATTATCAGAAACTCAAATCTTACATGGTTACAATTTAATTTTTAAAAATTTTCCCACACAAAAATTGTGTAAAATTGCAAATATTTTTAAAATTTTTAAGCTGTTCCGAATAAAAGTAGTTATGTGTAAAGTAGTACTTTTTTCTGGATAGACATTTTTACTGGATGTAACTTATGATATACCTGAAGTCGGTTGCTACAATGTTTGGTTTTGACAAGTCTTTTAAAATTCGTTTTTCAGCTCTATGAAGTTTTATAATCTCATAATTTTTTAAAATATTGGGATGTTATTATATTCTGTTACCTTTTTTTAATACCCTTAGGGATATTTTCTTTAACGAACCTTTGAAACCAAGTAAGGGAAGCAATGATCTATGAAAAAGTATCGCTCCCGGGAGAATGGAGTCAAAACGTAACGAGATTTAAGAGCTGTATTTTATAAAAAGCTATTTTACGTAGGAACGATACGAAAATGAAACATCAAAAAAAGAGGCAGAAGTAATGTCTTTTTTTTTTTTTTTTAAGAACACCGAGTTTTATAAAATAGCCGACGGCGAGACGAAAATTAATTGTAAGAATTGAATTTTTATTAACCTCTTTACAGATTATTTCGAGTATACGCGTTCAAATGGCATTTTTAATGAAAAAATATCACGATCAATATTGCACAAGGTAAGCCACTAGCAACTATGCTGACAATGCTCTTCGTTATGCAAATATGATTGTCTTGTAATAACTTAGTTATTTTATAATGGACGACTTGAATAGAGGCGGAGCTTCAGTCAGGTATGGGATACAATTCATATCTGAATGGATACCGCAGCCGAACATAACCTTCATTTAGCTGTTTAGCGTCACATGTCCCGGATGAGATGTTTGAAAAGAAAATTGATTGTTTATTGGAATTTGCCGTTTTTTCAAGTAAACATTGATCTTATGCATTTACGTATCGTAACCATCAAATTTAAACTTACATTTTTACACTTGCGTGCAAGTCTTTGAGTGGACAGCATTTTTGGTACCTACCACCACCAACCAACAAATCAGCATGTTTGTAAACAAGCTTTTTGTTTCCCACAGTACTTTTTCCCTGCGGTGTGACGTCAGAGGGCGTGTACATCAAGTCGTCCATTGGTTGGGGCTAATGTCATTGACCTTAATGAACGTATTTTACGCAGATTTATGAAAGGTCAGTCTTCGACAATATGTGTATACATCTCAGCGGAGAGAAATGTGATAATTTAACTGAACTAAGCGCTACCTAAACTGTTACAAAATAGGTAAATTCTTCTATTGACTGCCTGGGTAACACCAGTGAAGTGAATGCGCTCGTATGCTCTGACAACACTTTGGGCACACATATTGACCACGGACACTTGGAGAACATTCGTTGTAACCAGTGATGTAAAGCTGGGTTAAATATTAACTATTGATTACACTTTACCGTACAAAACATATCTGCTGGCACACATCACACACTCTGCTTTAATAAGCCTCCCTACCTGCGCCTCAAATACTTTGCAGCGAGTTACGGCTATCTTTTTTAGACGAAACTATTTAACGTGCTTTATGTTTGTATATCTACGAAAAGAACATACACTTCAAGCTATGTCGCTATAGTTTAAAAAATTCCGCACGTTTGGTATTAACATCATATTCGGACCCCTGAAAATGGCTAAAATTGGATTTTACAGACTGCAGTGTCTCGGAAAATAACAACTAGGTTCGAAAAACTTATCTATCGAAAGAAGCGTTAGACTATGAACTTTGCCACCAGCAAATACAATAATGTGGTCACCTCTTAAAGTCTCATAGGATAGGAAAATGGATAGTAGTAAAGCACAGCATACCGGCTGAGGGGCTTGTGCGAAGAGGCGATAATGCATTACGTGCGCCGTTTAGCGACAACCTTACCGCTCCTGCCTCACACACACAAACGCAGCCTATCTTGGGAGACCCAAAGCCATACTCTTTAGGTTCTATTATTTTTGCGATAGTAATTTTTTTAAGATTAAACGAGAGTAGACATCAAAAAACTGTCTGGTAGTTTTCTTTAAAATGGTTTGGCCGTGATAGAAAATATTTTTAAAGCAAAAAAAAAATATACGATTTCGACTTAAAAAAGCCAATTAACCGTAATTTCGTTAATTGCATAATTAGGTAAAACCATGGTATTTACTGACTAGAGTAAATCAGCCAATATGAAGAGGAAGACTTTAAACAAAATTGCCAGACAGATTTTTGCTGTCTGCTCTCGTTTAGGCGTAAGAAATAAATATTGCTAAAATTGTAGAAACTAGACAGCATTGCCTAATTGCCTCGTAATATTAGATACTCTTAACGTAGTCAGCTTGAGAACATGCATGACATTCGAGTTCGAGGGGAATGTCCTTTGAATATTAAAAATGTTTATTTTAAAAAACCGACTTACCACTACTGGGAACACACCGGTCGGTGACTACTTTAGTTTCCAACTCCTTTGACACGTCAGTTTCTGAAACTGCTAGTTTTACTTTCCTGTCGTACAATTGCACTGCTGTTTTTTTTTTTTTGTAACTTACTTATGCTCCTGGCCATCTGGCTGTATGTATGACTTTCAAAAATGACCTCACGTTCAGTAAGCAACATTTCATATGACTTTATTTGAGATCATGTTCCCTTTTAGCACTCTTCCATCGTAAACTCTTTCGAACTAATAAGGACTTGGTTCGTTTTATTTTAATAGCCTGTATTTCCCGTAATGCATATTGAACTGTCAGAGTAATTAGTTGAACCTCTTTGATAGTATTTGGATTTGCTCTAATAGCTGAATTAGCTTGCCACTTTGATCCCTATATTGCCTGGCATGTAACCGCCTGTGACGCTTTGATAAACTACAGGTGCATACTTACACATTCGATAGTATTATTATATTAAATGCAATCTAGGCTAGGGGTGATTATAGGCTTACCACACAATTTTCAATCAAAATTTAGTTATTAAAAAGTTAGGGTACTTGTTTTTTTAGCACAGACATAGCACTGTTTCATTCTATCCTTTAAATATTATTATTTCTGGTCCGTTTTCTCTACTTTAACATTTAGAATATTTCAGTGTCTGTACTAAAAAGAGCAGTTAAAATAACTTCTAATTTGTAGATTATATACTCGTCGAAATGCTGAATTTATCCTGTTTTTTTATGTTTGTTACAGTGCACGATGGAGACCATCTAATAATTCTTGTGCGTGCCACGATAATTTAAAACTTTTGTGTAGAAGTTTCCTGGTGTTAAAGTAAGTGGCTCCATGTTTCACGGTAGCGCCTAACAGCTTATTTTTTCTCTCCTTCCTCACGTTTGTCTTGCTCGGGTAGACGGCAATGTTCCTGCTGCGCTTTCTCGTGACGTCTAATATAACAACAGACCGTGTCTCCTCACTTCACCCACACCTACACACACACACACACACACACACACACACACACACAGCTCCTGGCCTGGACTGCTACTTTCTCAAGCGTCTCTCATCGTGACTGGGATGGGCTTGGCCCTGCGAGTACTGGACAACACGTGGCCAGTTCCCTGTAAACTGGCGACTGTTATACGAGCGACTAGGCTGATTTGCGGCGAGTATAATATACACGGAGAGTCGTTATAATATGTGCTAACCAGGCAAAAGTGCAATAATTATGAAATATACGTGAAACATTTGATCTGATGTTATCCATGCGGGTCGTAGACAGCCCCAAAGGTGGGGATTTGAAATGTGTAAATTAAAAACTAAATAACAAGAAAATAGCGGATCTGAATAAAGTGTGTACTTTTAAAACCTTAGTTACTTTATTCATTTCAGAAAACATATTATTTTCTGTCACATTTTCAAATAAGAAAAACTGCCTACGTGACAATATAAGTGTACACAGTAGATTGTACCGTATTCAAAAGTTAGCATCTTAGATCGCAGTAAATAATGTTTTTAATATCAATTCTGGACAAGAAAATTTTCAAAACTGCTTACTTTATTGAAAACAACATAACCAAATCAACATGCATGCACACCAGTGTTCCTGGCTGCCTACCTCCCAGGAATCCTTGCATCCACTTCCAACCAAACATGTGACTCCTGTGGAAACGGTCGAGAATAGAACTCGCTCCTAATGTAACTTTTTTTTCTGATTATGGCTTTTATGGCATGTGAAAACGCTACAGTGGATTGTTAAAAAGTTCTGAGCAATAAGGGGTAACCAACACATATTTAATTTACGAAGGTGTCTACTTTCTGTAAAATTATTTCCTAACAAAGTAGTAGGTGTTTAACAAAACAACAAACACGCTCGTAACTGTTGGCTGCTAATTCGTACTTGCATACGTGGTTGCCACTTAAAATGTCATTATTTATTCAGGTTCGTACGAGAATTGCTTATTTCGTGCATATGGCCATAAATATTTTATCAATTTTTTTCGGAAATATAAAGTAAATTACGTTTGTCAAAGTCTAAAATTATGTGCTACGTAAACATACCGGCCATGAATTTCAACTGATTTTTTGAAATAAAACCATTTACACTAAAATAATACACGATAAGCAGACCACGATTTTAAGGCCAAAACATTTTGCCACCATTTGATTTCAATGCCTTACGTGTAAATATATATACAGTACTGCTTCATGGTTAGTGATTTATGCTTTTACTTTCACTTGTCTTAACGTTCTATTGGCAAATCAAAGACGTATAACCTCCTACCTGATTGGTGCAGTCAAATGAGAGACATGTCTGAACAAAGCCAATAACCAGGACGCATAGCTGTCGTGTACTTAAGACATTAAAACGAAATTGTGCAAAACTATTTTCGCGACAATCTCAAAAATATATAACAACACACATCAAAATATGTAAAATAATTTGGGTTTTAAAACATTTATTAAATTTTTTATTGGGGTGTAGTGTAAGCGTCAACAAATACATTTCAATAGTTTCAATTAGTTTCACAGATTGTACTGCACCATCATATAAAATATTTGACTGAAAATCCTTTACTCGAAAATAATGAACGCTTTAACAGAGTTTCATGCAAGATAGACGTATATTAACGAAACTAACACTGTCTATTGAAGATCTAAAACCATGAAGATTTTAGAGAAGATATATGGCAATCAAATATAAATAAACGTATCTGTAGCATTATTCCTTTAAGTAAATGTTGGGTAAGTATCATTGGATTTATAAGCATATCTATGAAATTCCAACTGTACGTATACACGTGACTTCGGCTTTAAACAATGTTCACATTAAAAAAAAAATTCTAAATGTTAAGTTACAGGAACTGCCAAGGATCTTATTTGTCATTATAATTCATGTAAGACATTTGGAGATATTCTTAAGAATCGTTCCTATAACACTTCCACCTACAAACAGCACCAATACACCATTGCAAGATTTTCCTTACAGCCTCGCATAAAAATATAATAAATTTAATACAATTTTAGCAGTCCACTTGACAAAAGTTATCAAATAAAACTTTTAACACGAGATTTATTAAGTCTGGATGTTATATAATATAGCAACATCCATTATAACGTACATGTTCTGTAAACAAAGCGCTTCATCTCTGACTGTAATATATGAGTTTCAAGATTTTTTAATATCACTAAATCGCTTGGAATTCGTTCATATATTTTTAAAAATTTTAAATATTTTAATTAATTTAAATGTTAAAAATTTTATGTGTATTTTAAACTGCTCTTCAGTTAAGTTC
Organism: Medauroidea extradentata; assembly: GCA_003012365.1. Lineage (NCBI taxonomy): Eukaryota > Metazoa > Arthropoda > Insecta > Phasmatodea > Phasmatidae > Medauroidea > Medauroidea extradentata. The sequence goes on along the minus strand of PNEQ01060418.1, from coordinate 8,143 downwards.
ATTCCAAGTCTCCAAGATACTATCAGTGTTTTTAATTAGTTTACAATACAATAAATTGTGTGATAGACAAGATGTATACCTACTACGTTATTTATTGAAAAAGAAACTAAACATTTTTAAATTTAGTAAGTGTTAACATCATTTAATTTTAAAAGTATAAACTAAAAAAATTATTAATTCCCTCGTTAAACATTTTCGAGACAGTTTGACTTGTAGGCCCCTAAGTATTTTTTTTTTTTTTAATTCTGAACAAGTCATGTGATTGACTGTATGCAATTTATAGAGATTGTAGTAAATTGTAAATTGAACTGTGGAAAGAGGAATTTTATATTACAGTATGGTCATTGTACGAGCCATCCTTTACGTCTTGATGTAGAATGCAATATTCTTGTCGTCCAACAATAGCTTTATGACCGTCATCTTGGGCCATTTGTGGAATCATTGTGATTACTGTTGCCCATAAAGCATCATTAGCGCGATATAAGATACATGCAAAATGCATGCGTATGGAGCAAAGATAAATTTCGCGATTTCAATTACTTGCTTATTGGTATTCAATGTCATGTGTTGTAATATATCTAATGTACTTGCCTATATTACAGACATAATTTTAACTTTAACTTCGAATACCTCGCTATAGTTCTTATATTATGTTAATATTTGGTTACTAAATAACGTAACTAATTGTATTTAAATCTAATATGGCTGTTGACATTTTCTCTTTATAATATTTGTTTGGAAACCACCTAGTATCGATTGTAAGTGCAGACGGTTAGCTAGGAGATTTTGTTGTGAGTGCTTTGGAGTATTATGTAGTAGGAAGGTTTGAAAAAAAGAAAGTTGTGGAATGGACACGGGGAAGACTAGCTATGCTACATCGCGAGCCTAGAAAGGCCCGATTTTATACCCACGACCTGGATAGTTCGAGAATCATAGGTCTATTCTTGTGATGGAAAACTGGGACGAGCAGACGACGGGGACCTTAAGTGCTGCAGTAGAAGATTGTTCACGGTACTGTGACTTCTTTCTATAGCGACAGAGTCAGCCTGCACATCAGTACAAGAACGAAAGAATATAGTTTTGGAGAGACAATTTATACGATATATGTACTAAGGCACGACTCTCTCGCATGGTTCTCGGTACAATTGCCGGAGGTAGTTAGTTGGTAATTCCTCTATTTTGATTCTTAAATCCAGGACAAATTATGGTTTCCTTTTGAGCGTTAATATCCTTCAATTTTGTCGACAGCCGCAAACTATTACATTTCATTTTTTCTCGTATTATAATATTATTTTTATTTATTAGCATTTGTCTCACGTAAATGTTTTGAGCAATTTTCTTTCTGTTTCTGTAAACGAATCCACTATTAAATTTTCCCTGTTATTCTGTGATTGATTTAGGTAATGGATGTTAAACTTAATGTAATATCTTTCTCTGCATGCATTGGTAAATATTATATAATTTTTGAGCAAGCTAGCCGTGGTTGAGTCTCATAGAGAAAGCAAAACATAACAGTTTATACAAAATAAGTACCACAGTTTAAAGTGTTTACAAAAGCCCAGTCTATTTGTTTATCGTTTGCTGTTACAGTGAGTAACTGTTAATGAACAAATAGCCGCGACTTAAGTAATAACACGTCAGTAGATTCCCACACGCAGGTTATATAACTGGCGAAATGTGCATTGCTCTATTCATGAGAAACGGCGAGAAGTTCATGCGACAATATCTTATGCAAGGTTGAACTCGAATGAAACCAGAGAATAGAGCGCGTCTAGTTTTTTGGTGCGATGTCTTGCAACTCACACGGAAGAAAGGATTGCATTAGTCGTTCTGAGTTGTTCATGTCACCATTACTTTAGCAGAATTACCCAAATATATTTTTCAATCATTCTCTAACATGTTAAAAGCAATAGTTTGTTACAATAATGTATTAATTATTACACAATTGCAGCTTCCTGTTACCAACAACGAATGTAAAACTTTTTAATGATTGGCATTTGAAAAAGTCGTTAAATATTACCAGTGGTCATCAACCAGTCGTCCACGAGAAGAACGTGCTGCGAGATATATGTAAGAAATGTTTTAGAACATCATTGTTTTGGTATACTATCGAGACAATTCACATGAGGAACATGAAACTATATTAAATCTTGCATTTCGCAAATCTTACTTAAGGGCGTGGTTCACCTCAGTTTTCGACGTCACTTTTTAATTTTGTATTTGTGCCAGATATTTTTTTCTTATTTTAGACATAAAGATAACTTCACAATGGGAGATGAACTTAATACTACATACCTACACTTTGCAGAGATTAAACTTTCTAAACTAACACTTGTATATTGGTTTCCTTTAATATTCGTTAGCCATCGTTTAGTACGTAAATGCTAACTTGTGCATACCAAATAACCACCATTACAAGAACGATTTGAACGGACATATTTCGTTACTTCCACACAAATCGCTTCTTTTAAAGATATATATATATATATATATAATGGATAAGTTTTCCAAATCTGTGCATTAAGTCATGTTATGTGCTGCTAGCGTAACTCATTCAACTCCACCGTTCTGGAAAACTCTGAGATTAGTGTTGCCCACTTCGATGAGAGAGACCTCGACCAAAGTCTCTATTAACTCACAGTCCCAGCTGACTGGCAAATAAGAGGAAAAATTCTAACATTACTTTACGCACTAATATAACTCATTTCAACTGACACAATGTGTGTATATATTTACATACATGGATTACACAAATAAAGTAGTATAAGCAAATAAATGTAATAGTGTGAGCTAGTAAATGTAAATAGTATAAGCGAAGTACAATTCGTGTTTTGCCAGGAACAGATATTTTGAAGAAAATTAAATGCACGCTTTTTTACACACAAATGTAATGAAAAATTTAGTTTAACCAACCAAAATACTGTACAAGTTTGTATCAAATAAATTAATTCAGACAATTTTTTTTTGCAGAAACCAATACGTTTCAATGGTAACTTCAAACTTACGATTGTTAATTTAACAGTAATTTATTTGCTACAGAGATATTATTATCAACCGTATTTATTTGCTTATTCGAACAGTCCATTCTTCTCGGTTTGTAGTCAAAGTAAGCCTATTTATGAAACTTATATGGAAAGTAAATCTAAATATATATATATTTTGTAGACAATGTCAGATATTACCAACATTCGCACAAAGCATTAGTTTTTAAAAACACGAATTAAAAATCACCCAAATTCTATTCCCGGCTCTAGCCATCCTGATTTGGGGTTTCCGTGAGTTTCTAAAATAGCTCCATGCAATTATTGCTAGGATAGTTTGTTAACATAGACAATATATGATTTTCCCCCTCGTTTCTATGAACATAACCACGCAGCTGTGCAGCAGTATTGTCAGTGTTCATAAAGAACACACGTCATGTTAGCAAATAGTGAATGTAGTTTGTATATTGTGCAGTCCTGCTGTTGCTATGTCCTGTCATTTGTAAAACTCATACTTCTGTATCTGACAACATATAGTGCTGCACATAATCTCTTGCTGTATTTAAAACCTGCGTTCTAATGTCAATTCTGATTTTTAAGTGAATTATCCTGTCTTCCTAGTTATTGAGGCCAGAGTATGGTATGGTTTATAATACGAATCCCACTGTTAAGAGCGAGACGTAACAATTTTTTATAACTTTGAATGTCTGTTGATTACGTATTGTGAGTTTTTAAGGGTGTTGGTCTTATTATAATAAACTATGATGAGAGTACACTTCGGGTACTGTGATATTAAGGGGAGGATATTAAGTAGCAATTTCGTAGATTTTTTTGTGGGCTGCAACTTGAACTAAGAAGTAACTTTGTTTTATCAACCCTCACAGAGATGCTCCATTCGGACTAAAGTATGCAAAACACGAAGCGGACTAAGCACTGAATAAAAATACACTACGAAGCTTAGAGGAACTAAGTAAAAAATAATCAAGAATAATTCAGTAACTATTTTGCGAAAAGAAAACAACTGGACCGAAAGAAAAACAAACATACGTTAGACGCGATTACATAACACTTATTAAAATCAGTTGATCTACTACCTCCTCGCACTAATCAGACACTCTTATTATTACAAACATTTATATTAACTGGGTTTGGAAGTCTTGTTATCTTCAGTTTGCACTTTTTGTAATGTATTCTTTAGAATAATGATTTTGCGCCCTGCTAATTCTCAGGTTTTCGAGAAAGAGTACACGGTCTGCTTCACAAACAACTGGCGAATGTCAAATACAATTATGTATGTAGCAGTGAAGTGACACTAAGCTCAGTAACTTGGCGGTCCAACTTGCCAATTTATAATGCTAAATAGACAACAAAAAACACTTTCAAAATAAATAATTTGTGAACGTCATAGAGGCATCTACGCCTTTTATTGAGATACTCGTAGGGGTGTTAAAACTACATGAAATATTTCAAGCCAATACAAAGGGAGCAGTTAATTAAAATAAACTGTGACTTAAAACAGCAGAGTCGATGATGGCTTCTAATTCACAGTATGAAACTAAGCCAATTACTGTAAAAATGCATCTTAATAAAGTGGCCAACTTATTTAATGTTCAATTCCTTAGCTATTCGTTTCTCCCAGAGCGAATTGAAATTATGTTGGTGGCAGATATTTCCCTTGGGTCCAATCTTTACGGAAGAGACCTGCCACGTCCAACTTCTATATATGGGTGATAATAATGAGCAGAGGGAAATTCATATGAATTACGCACACTAAAAGTAGAAGTGCAGTCCAAAGAGGTGTCAATGACCTCGGTACGTGGATAATTCAGTTCTCAGAACATGAATGCTCTCAGAACATTCAACGCAACAAAAAAATCTGTAAGGTAGTTAAAATGACTTAAAAAAACCTTCTCACAGGATACTAAATGTCAAATCTATCGGACCAGTAGAATTGCTCACAATCACTAAAAAACTATAAAAGAGCTGATGATCTTTAAACAGCTGAAAAGATTTTCTTGAATCTTAGCTAAGAACAATCTCGGTCAAGTCACCTTTCAAACAAAAAGAACTAAATCAAAATCGGTTCATTCGTTTAGGAGCTACAATGCCACAGACAGACACGTCAAATTTATAACACCCCTTTTTATGGGTCGGGGGTTAAAAATAAAATACCTTATAGCCTATAACAATACCGGAGACATATGTGTTTTAGCATTTTAAAAAATGCAAACCATCCACCTAGGGAGAAACGATTGAAACCATGCCACGTATGTACTGTTCTCCTCAAACTTCGTATGAAATTATAATGGATATCATAGATATGTATGCTGCAAAGATACAAAGGTATGTAAAACAAAGTTGTAAAAAATGGCTAATCTCAAACACTTCTCGGTAGGATCGCCAACAAAATAATGTTTTCAAGAAAAAAAATATATATATATGTGTGTGTGTGTGTGTGACATTTAAAACCTGCCAACTAAAAAAAGTGCCATAAGAAAGGTTTTCGCTGAAAAAATGAACATGCCGAACACTAATTAGTACAAATATAAATATAAAGAATATTCTCATAACCACGAGTAGCGTTCTCCCTAGCCTGTTTATTTTCTTTCGTAAGAGGATGAGATAGTTGTGGCACGTGGTAGGGTAGTTATGGTATTCTAGGCACAGGGTCCCACCTTCACGTGCCTCTTGCGGCCCAGTGACCACGGGGCAGGTCGGGTCAGCGACGCGAGCCAGGGAGGGTGCAGTTGACGGCTGATCGATGGGGGGTTTATTTGTGGTCTTGGCGGGGGTAGTGATGGCTCGGGGCGTGGTCTGGTTGGTCCAAGTCGCGGCGGTGGAGGGGGTGAGTAAACCCCTGGCACCAGTGACACGTGCCAACCCACCCTTGTCGCTCCGGGGCCTCATATCTCACACTTCGGAGGCCGCGGGGTAATCATTCGTGCTTGACCATCTCGCGGGGGCAGTAACTGGCGTGCGGCCATGCGTCACTGCCGCAAACTCTGCCGCTAACGGCACCTCAGCGCCGCCTGACGGCCGCAAGATGCTCCCCTCCTGCCGCCGCAAATATCACCTCCCTTCATAGGCGTCCAGAACCCTCTTGAGTACCTCTGGGCATACTTTGACCCTCTGCTGGACGCTGTTATCAACTAGACATCCATCTTACATTCATCCTCAGCCCCTTACTGCACGGCTTCAATATTTATTACGTAACTTACTGGTGCCAGGGAATTATTTGCCGCTCTTTTATAGTTAACGGGATAAAATAAAAATATTTACAAAAATGTGCTATGGTGTAAAATCATGTTGGCGGACATTACCGTCTGTTTTTAAACAATCTGAGAAAATAAATCACGATTTATTTTGTAACCCCCCCCCCCCCAAAGTGTACTTTTTTTGCTAGAAACCTTCGCTGGAGCAGGGCCAACAACTCAGTAGAGTTTCTGTGAAACTAGACGAATGTTTATAGGAACACACAGAAGACAAACGCACACAATAATAAATAATGATTTTTATATTACATACATGCCAATATTTATGCAGAAGTTCAATCTATTTTCTTTGGTTACTATAGCTGTTATACTGTAACAATTAAAAATAACGGACACTAACGTAAACGTTGCAATGTATATTAATATACAGAGTTCAGTCCCATACCTAAGGTGCTTTTTAACTATCAGTTTTGTACAGTTCAGAAAGCTACAAATGTAAACGTAGCATGAAAACATTTCGTGATTTTAAATTCGTTCTAAACACTTCTCGGCTTTTAGGACGTTAAATATAACGTCATTTTCCGCAAGTCGTATAGTCATAATTTTAATCTTTTCTTTTCGTACAGACAGTAGACCCTACTCTATACAACAATTTAATAGCAAAGGCAATCAATGCGTTAAATATTATGTTTAAATTTTTAAATTTATAGTAATTTTGACAATGAAGATATTTGTTTACCTATAACGTTTTGCGCGAAGGAAATGATATTCAATTTACATTAAACTTCGTTTTTTACTTAATGATATTATTATAATTTTAAGCTTTTTAAAAATTATGTTATACTGAATTTTGTGACAATCTGTCCCTGTTGGACAAAATATTAGAGTTTAAAGATTATTTTAAGCTTTTAACTACGTTTTGCTACAACATGTCGATTTTCGTTTTTCGTAGCTATAATTTTATTCTAATTATGTTCTAGTCTTAAGACAACGTGGAATATAAAAATTGTGAGTGATCTTTTTTTTCAAACACTATGGACTTAGAAAAGAAAAGAATATTCTGTCGTAGTCACGTGGCCTTTTTTTTCATGAAAGGTGAGGATACCAGGTTGTAGCAATGATATTTTGGTATTATTATAGATTCTTAATATGTGTGCTAAAAATAATTCGGACATATCGAAGTGTTTGAAAGTTGAATTGAACGATTCCATTACATTCATACATACAAATGACGTTAATGAAAGCTCGTTAAAAAGTTCTAAGGGGTGCATTTAGGAGTCATTTATTTGCTGTACAAAATAAATATTCATAGCTGTGACAGAGTGAAAACGAATGTTTGACGAAGACAAACGAGAGATTATATATTCGTGATAAGTGTCTGATGACGGTCCTTTAGAAATATTATGTCGTCTCAGAACTCTTCGTATGAGACAAAAAAAAAAGAGAAACAAAAAAAAGGAGAGAGAAACCTTGTTTGACTGTAGTCAACAAATCCATAAACCAAAACAACAGAACGTGAAAGATCCCATAAGGAGTTAATCAACAAAAATATATATAAAATAATCATCCTAAATGGCAAGTCTAAATACAAAACCAAATTATCCGTGAAACTCAGGACACTACAATTAAGACATCACAGACAACACTGAGACGAAGACAATAGAGGACACAAGATAGGATAACAACGACGACGTCACAAGCAATAGACTAGCCAATACAACGATGAAGACACAAAAGAACTCAGTAGACTTCTTAAGGCCTGGCTTGGAGGAGGCAGTTGTGATTCTGAATAGCGTAGAGCGCGCATGTTGCTCACAGCGCCAACGTGTAACATGGGCTGGAAGAACAGGTTTCCCGGTGGGTGGAGGTGCCAGGGAGAGAGAGAGAGAGACTGACGGCTCGATGTCGTATTGTGATAATACTAGCAAAACCGGTTTGGAGCTTCACTTG
>PNEQ01060413.1:53412-77945 GCA_003012365.1 Medauroidea extradentata | reverse complement strand
ATTTTTTTTGGTACTTTTAGAAATTTATTTTAAACACAAAAATATTTTATAATGGGTTTGTATATGCTTCAAGCCGTGGACGGTGACGTGTAGTTTTGATGAGATTTTTTCCATTTCATTATATTTACTGGTTTTCAAGTTTTGTATGAAGTAAAATTATGCAAATTTTGACTTTGAAGTGACATTACGGGAAAACTGGGTGAGCTAATTTTTTTTCGTTAGAGGTAAATGTACTCTTCAGTAATGTCTACAAAACTAACACTATTTTATACAAATATAAAATTATGAATTTTTCCCCACTTGAACGCCCTTAAAGGAGCTGTTTTCCAACAGGATTGTTCCCGATCAAATACAGAACATGTTCCGCTGGACAGTTTTAGTAATGTTTTCCTCCCTTCTTGGTCAGCTACAGAAGGGAGCCAGTTGGCATGCCTTCTTTAGTCAACAAGTCTGCTTGGTTTTGCAACATCTATGGAACGATCTTTTACAGGGCAGCGTTAAATATTTATAAGATGAAGTTTTGGAACATCTCTATGCAATGTATAGGTACGCTCAAGGAATGGTGCGATTTTTAAAAAGCAAATGCTTTTGGTGTGCTCTTAATCTTTTCGGGGTACTTGCTTTCTAACTAGCTTTGTTTTATTTAAGATTCCTCCCCATTCTTGTTGGGGTAGTCTATTCACTCCTTATGATAGTTCATTGTAATGGGCTTCTACTGTATTTACTATAATTTGTACTTTATGTACCTATTTTCATTTTTTGGAAAATTAAAATTTTTATTGGGAAACTTGGAAGACGGGGAATTATTTCATCCGTGTTCGCTGGGCATCCTGTGGTAGTGACCTCAACTAATAATCAGTGCATGATACGTTCTTTATAGCAACCAGACGGTACACTTGCACGCACGCTGCACTCGTGATATAGTGGAGCCAGCTTTGGTGTACAGTAGCTTATTCTGGGCCATACTGCATCATGATTTCATCACTTTGCACGGATTCTGTTTTCTGCGCCCGTGTTGTTGCTCTATAAATGCATATCATAATTATACAGCATTACGTCCATGGACACACTGACAAACTAAGTAATTTTTTGTCGTGTGGTTTGGCAACAAAGCCTACGCGGTAAGGTTGAAAATGTTATTTCAAGTGTCTGTAAAGTGACTAAAGTTACTTATGATACCCTGAAAATTTACTTTAATATTACCTTTCTCTACATAAAATAAACACTAAATCGTTCGTTGTCCACATACTGTTTGGAGGTATAAGGCCCAGTAGTTTGTGTTTTTTATTTTTCTAGATATGTACTTTCATAGTCGATTGCTCTTCGCTCGAACAATATTCATAATTTTCGAAGTTTTCAATAAATAAACTATCAGAGCAAAAATGTCAAGCACCGAATCTGTAGTATCCTATAGTACATATGCACAGCACATAGCACATGTTTAACATGTGCCTCGCTGTATAATGAGCAACATAGTTGTTGAACAGAGCCCAACACTGCTGCCATCGCTGTTTCGCTATCACTTGTCAGTAAAGAGTTTGTGGAAGCATGGCACCTAGGTGCCAGCATCTCTTGGAGTTCATAGTGTCTTGCACTTTGTGTTGCTGTTGTGAGCAAGTGTGTCTGGTGGTGCAACAGTTGGGAAACGTCACTATCATTCTTGTGTCAATCGTAGCACATTTATCTCAGGGTCACAGTTCGAGAAATCGCACATTCGTACAGCATTTCAGAGGAGTAGTACACTGTTTCACATCTCATAGTTCATCCAATACTGCTGTGGGAGACCGCAACACATCTGAATACTCACTGCCAGGGGTGGATCCAAGGAGATGGGACCAGACCCTTTGACCTCTTATGTATGTTTTATCCTAAATATTAAAAATGTTTAAAGTGGTACGCTTATATTCATTTTAAATAGCACAATTTTGTACCGTAAAAACTAAAATTTTCCGGACCCCCTCCCCGCTTTTTTGACTTGGGTGTGGGCATAGTTACTTTTTAGGAATTGACCCCCCCCCCCATCTCCCAGAATCCTAGAGCTCGATCCGCCCCTGCTGACTGCACATCGGCAGTAGGGGTGAGCATGGAACTACAACACGGGACTGTGGATGATTAGAAAATGATTTCCTGGTCCGATGAGTCCCTATTCTTGATTCTATCATGTAGACGCCCAGGACTTGTACACGGACTATTAAGGAGCATTTAGCATTAGGATGCATGGTTGGACGGTGAAAGATTGTAGGAGGATGTGTAATCTGTGCAGTGTTTACTCGAGAAACATCGCGAATCTACTTTGTGCGCAGCTATAATGTTACCTGATTGCCGAGAGAGAGTGGAGGGGAGAACAAGTTTTCGGTATTACATTCTACAGTTACATTTCTAAGGAAACAACGTTCGAAATGTTGCCTTAGCCGAGGGGGTGCGAAACGTTTTCTTTCTCTAAAACGCGAAATATAATTAATATTGTTTTCTTTGTTTTTGTGGCTGTGATAATACATTTGTCCATGCCTGTAGGTCGTGGCGATGCTACTGGTGGATTTAGCAAATTTGTTTGCTTGAAATTTTTCACGCCACTGAATGAAGAATTTTTACAATAATTGTAAGTCGGCATTCTTTTGGTGGGGAATTAACTTGTTGAAAATATCGTACATTGCACAATTGGTCTGGAATTGAATTGTGGAATTATAACAAATTCATCTCGAATTGAATACTTATACTAAGCTCTTTCTCTTTTTTCTTTGCACAAACTTTTTTGCACTCCCGTTCTGTCGAACCCTTACCCTAGCGCACGCAAACACATACACACGCACACACCCACACACGCACACACCCACACACCCTCTTCTCTTATTGAAAATGTTGGTAAGGGAGGTGCCATTACGTTATGTGGAGAAAATGATTTCAGGAAGATGACGTTCATCTTCTATTAGGCCATATGTAAATTTCTATTCTGGTCACAAAGTTTCCCCACACACGTTACAATCTCCACACTGATGGACTCCTTCAGTGTACGGGGTTTGTCTCGATACACCCGATCCTTTAGATATCCCCACAAAAAAAACTGTGCACACGCACGTGAGGAGGCACTTCATGTATGCATCGTACGCAAACATGCCATTCCTACTGAAATGGCAGTGAGTTAAGGGCGTTTAAGTGCGATAAAATCATAATTTTTATATGAAATAATGTTAGTTTTGTAGATGATACTTGTGAGTGCAATTAAAACAATTTTAGGTGGTATAGTTCGCTAATAAATGTGCCTCAGTGTCATAATTTACATGTAATGCTGCCATGCAAATAATGAACGCCAGTTGATTTATGTAATTTAAATAATTCACAGTGAAATAACATGCCACGGGCTACGTAATAAAATATTAAGAAACATCCCGCGAACTATTTATATTTTAAAAATATAGAATTTGTGCAAATTTTAGCTATACTTCTGTGATTTTTTTTAAAAATAAAAAATATGGCATTATGGGTTTTTGAATGTTTTATTGCATATCTCATGGGACGTAAGCTCGCAGTGAATTATTTCATTTAAGGAGGTTGATTGGTTTTCACTATTTACATGGCAGCGTAACAAGCAAAATTTGACTTTGACGCATCGTTATGAGAAAACTATGAGAGCTAAAATTGTTTTGTAAGAGGAAACTACACTCACATGTATCGTCTACAAAATTAACGACATTTTACAAAGATATAAAATTACGATTTTGTGGCACTTGAACACCCTTAAACGGTAACTGCCGACCATCCACTATAAACCCCCCCCCCCCGGCAATTTCTTTTTCCCCGCTTCGTTCGTTGTAGTGAGTTTCTTCCTAGTGACAAGTGTTTTCGTGGTCATCTTGTATGTAACGAAGCTTTTAAATTGTGGTATACTGGCGTTAATGAGATTGAAATATGGCGAATTGTTTTAATGAATTCGCAAATTGACTATGGGAAGACATCTTGCACAGCTAACATGGAAATTCCACGGTAATATGCCTCGTGACCGCAGACTTTCACTTTTAATTTTTTTCCCTGGAAAATTGTTGTGCTGAATCTCGCTATCATGTTAGGCTTCACACGTGGGCAGGTTATTCGTTAATGTTGCTGGTTTGATCATAATTAGACATGTGCTAGCACAAGAGAATGTACTTTTATCTTAACTATTATGTGAAGATGATAGTGCTTCATTGGTTGTGATATTCATAAGTTGAGCAGGCTACTTAAATTATGAGAATCTGTCTTCAGCCATACAATTTTGTTCATCAGATCAGTCGTTATTAGCTGGCCGCACACAAAATATACTTTTAAGTCGCAGGGGAAAGCAAATTAGCCTAATATTTAAGGGTGTTCAAGTGCGATAAAATAATTATATGTTTTTAAGAAATTGTTTTTTTGTAGACGTTACTTGTTAGTACAGTATCCTCTGACTGAACAATTTTAACTTCATAGTTTTCTCATAACTGTGCGTCAAAGTCAAAATTTGCATGTTCAGTTAAAACCAATTGACTTACATGAAATAATTCACTGTTAATAAACATCCCGTAATAAAGCAATTAGGCTAGAAACCCACAACGTGATATTTGTAAATTAAATAATACTGCAGAAGTAGCCTACACGAAGAAATTTGAAAATTCAGCAATTTTTTAAAATACATTTAAATAGTTCACTGTAAGTTTTTTTTTTGTTACATAGCCCATGGCATGTTTGTTCACTGTGAATTATTTCATTTAAGTCAGTCAATTGGTTTTTACTGTTTGCATGGCAGCATAACGTGCAAATTTAGTGTTTTATGCACCTTTATGAGAAAACTATGAAAGCTAAAATTGTTTCATAAGAATAAACTGTTCTCATAAGTATCGTATACAAACCTAACACTAACTTATTTCATAGAAATATAAAATTATGATTTTATCGCTCTTGAACACCCTTAGGCAAAACATAATCTCCTTTGTATTGCGTTAATTTTTCTTGTCTCTCTCATTAAAGATTAATTTTACGTACACTTTGAGTGAAATGGATGATTCAGTCGATACTCGAGTACTTTGTATTTCTTCGCTCTTAGGAATTGCCCAAAGGACTTCTTTTAACATTTTATTTTGGCTTTGTTAAGATCAGTTGATAAATTGATAGTGTTTTATTTAAACTGTCATACAATGCATATTCTACGGCCGATCATTGCACAATGTAGTTACAGTTAATCTGAAATGAACTTGGCAACAAATAAGTTATTCCAAGGTGGCGCTGGATGTTATACCTTGGCATTGGAGTAAACAAATTTAACTTTTTCTGCTATAACAGGTTTACTAACTATACTCTGTCCACTGTAAGTTTGCAGAAGAAATAAGAATTGCTAATGAAATAAATCAAAGCATTTGAATTATATATTGATTCCTCACATTGTGGTTGTGCTTTAGCTTAGTTACCTTGTATTTCTAAATATTTCAAATGAAATTTACGCTGTGCAAAAATTTTATCGACATTCATTTGAAAGAATTAGCTGCAACCTTAGAATGGATAGAGTATATTCACCTCTCAAATTTGGCTACCGATTCTTGGGCCAGCCACACTGAATTGTTTTGTCCCAATGACTTTCTGAAATCGCTAGATTAATTTTGCGATTATTTCTCACTGACTTTGGCCAGTCACTTCCGATTCCCGCCTGCCTTAGTCCCGCCTCTGATGACTTCGCTGTCGACGGACTGCATAGGATGGTAGAACTACAATTGTGTGTATGCAACACAGGTGCTAAACGATTTTATTTATGACTCACTGAACGACGAAATCCACATGCATATTAGGTAATGCACTCATAAATACCATGTCACACGAGTAATAAAACTTAAGTGGAATTTAGAAACCAATTACATAAATTACAACCAGTACATATATAACCTTTAAACATAATTTTTGCTCTGATCACGTCACACATCAGTCATTATGTTTTCCGTTGCGACCTGAGCAAGTGATAGATAAATATTTTGGTAAATCACGCACATATATTTTACTTGCGTTAAAAGAATGCTACTTTCATTAAACAAGCACTTTATTATTCACGAGCATTTTCGATCAACTAAAATGAGCACATGTATCCACCACACTGTAAGATGAAACATTTTTTTCAGGGCAGTGAAAAACTGATATTATTAATTTTTCTAATTACAACTGTCTAAAACTTACAAATTTATTCGCAATGTTTACAAGCAATCCAGTGGAATGTAATCTGTGTACTATACGCCCGTTCCAAAACCAATTTACTCTGGTTTTACTCTGCTTTACTTTACTCTTTGAGTATCTTTCGGGAACGTAACTCAAGGTGTGACTAGTATCTTTTAATATATATTCAAAGCTAGTATCCTCTGGTCTCATTATGCGAAGAGGGTAAGGCATCGTAGCAAGAGTTTTTTTTCTTTTTTTTTTTCTCGGTTTTCTCAATTGTAAATTTTCGAGTGTAAAGACTCATCGGCCTTAGTTCCTGTATATTTTAACACTAATCTGATGAATAAAAAATTGAAATACAACGAGGATAACGTGTCATTTGTATCTTGTATAATTTTCTTCAGATTTATGGTTGCGAACAAACGACTGATTTGAAAGTGATGGACATGCTGACCTTGAAAACTGTATTTTAAACCCTACACAAACAAAAGTCTGTAATCTAGACACATTATCTGATAATCGTCTTCTTCGATCAAAATTTATGTAGGCCAGGTTATACTATATTCTTTAAAAGTCTTAGAAAAATGTTCTTTCGGCAGTGTAATAAACCAAGTTAATGGAAGGGTTCTTACTTTTTTTCAATTAGTCTAAACTGTCAACAGTCACTCTTTTTCTTCCCAACGCAGCTGAATGTACGAAAATTAGTTTAAAATAAGTTGTAGTAAAACTTCAGTTGCTCGAACATGAACCTTGCTGATTCATGTTTTATTTCCGTTATGAAAGCCAGAAATGTTATGAATGATGAAGGGCGTGCTTTTTTCTTCCAAGCAAGTACGCACAGATTGAATGTGTACTGAGGTGCAGCAGTACCAGGTACATATACAAAAACAAGCCCGTGGTTATAATGCTGAGTCGGCTAGCGAGGCTCGCTCCAGACACAGGAAACAACGCAGCAAGCACGTCAAGGCGACCTGTACCGCGGGGAATGACAAATGAATGCGCACTCCTTGCTGGGCGAGGGAGGAAGCGGTCGATGCTGGGTCGATGATCACGTGACTCACGCCGGCCATTTTGTTTTCTTTAGCGCGCCTTTTTTGGGACCAGCCGCTGCTGGAAGCAGTTGACAACACCTGCGCCGTCCTGATCAAATAAAATATGATTAAGTAAAAATGACATGAATATTTCCTTACAAATTTACAGGCATTTGGAATCTGATTTGATGACTGGTGTTCTATTAAGCTAAACACGATATCCTTTACCGTAGACCAGGGCATAGCGTAGTTGTTGCTGATGTAAGCCTGTTTAAAATGTATCGCATTATTAATTGTACATTTTTTTTGCTAACTATCCGCGTGCGTTTATAAACTATATGTTTTTTTGCATTCGTGCGTTAACAAACTATATTTTCCCTGTGGTAGTGTATTGTAGGCCTATTCAGTAGAAATTTACAACATTTCTGGTATTATTTACTTATTCTGAAGGAAACATCTTGAAACTGTATCTGGTTCTATAAATAGTGAAGCTAACGTAATCTAAAACAAATTTGACGTAATTTCGTACTTTTTGTTACCGGATTTCGTTAAGTCTTAGAATCACGTAGTAGGCATATCCGTTTGTAGAATTATCTAATTGAAGTGAATCACGACGATAGTTCGGATCTAACGGACAATTTGTCAAAATACATTTCTCCCTATTTCTTCCCCTAAGTGTCAAAATTCGAGGAAAAATTATATTACTGAAGTTAGTGTTTGGGAATATGTATTATAATTTTTTTTGAAACGAAAACAAAATATGTAACAAACAATTCGATAGATAGAATCGTTAATACGTATTTTCACCCCCTTCGAGTTTGAGTTTTTGTTGCCTATGTGACGAGAAGAAAAAACCATAAAAATTTCAAGTTTTAAGACCAGCTGTCGATTTGAGCTGTACGTAAAGTGAAGTATGTTAATGAAAGTGCGATACAAACATTACGAGGTGGCTCCTTGTAAAAATATGAAGTTATAGTAGGCAACGATGTAAGTTTTTGGTATATCAGTTGGTTTTATTGTAGTCGTTAAAATGGAAACATGCAAAATATGACTTTAACGAGCCATTACGCGAAAACTATGAGAGATAAAAAAAATTTCATAAGAGTCAAATTTAGTCACATTTTGTGTCTAAAACAAGAAAAAGAATATCTGGTACAAATACCAAATAAAATAATGATGATGAAAGTGGCGGTATACCCCGCCCTTAAGGTCATGTTTTTGCGGTAATAATGTTTCGTCCAAACGAGAGCAGATATCAGAAATAGGTTTAGCAGCTTTGTTTTAAAATTGTCTTAGCCGTTTTCGCTATTTTTCTTACTCAAGGCGCTGAATATGTTACTATGGGTTTAGCTAATAATTTAACTAGGCCTAGTGAAAACTGTGTTAGACTAATTGATTTAGTTGAAATCGAAATGTTTCTATTCTTGACAAACTTAACTAGGAAGTTAATGTTTATATATAATTATTACGAAAACAAGACACAGGGAGGCATGATCTTAACTCAGGGAAAAATTCGCACTGAAAACTGACATTTAAAACAATCACTTGAATTAAAAGTGAGGAGAAATATGAAATAATGAATCTCTGGGTGCCGTTTAGCAATATCAAGATATTGCTTAAATCTATGGTGTATCGCGTGTTGTCTATCTACAAGGCTACCTACCCATTTTTTACTTCGTTTTTCTCGAAAATTGTTTGATGACTGTCTATTTGTTCATGAGGGTCTCGTGCTACAAACTGTGTCATTTAATAGGGGAAGTTTCAGGTGGTAAAAAATTCTATGCCAAAAAAAATCTTGGCCGACCCAATTATCTACTGAATAGGTATGTTATTCGCAGCCATATTTTTTACACAGGTGTATAATTTTATTACTTAACCGCACCCGAAAGATACCTATTATTTCTTCTTACTTCTTGTTATTTTA
Organism: Medauroidea extradentata; assembly: GCA_003012365.1. Taxonomy (NCBI): domain Eukaryota; kingdom Metazoa; phylum Arthropoda; class Insecta; order Phasmatodea; family Phasmatidae; genus Medauroidea; species Medauroidea extradentata. Next base: position 68,840 of record PNEQ01060413.1, on the reverse strand, counting down.
ACAAAATAATGTTGCTTTACAACGCCAACTTTCGATCGTGAATTTCTCCCTTGAGTTTTATGCCATACAGAAACTTGCATTACATAAATTTACTTAAATTTTATTAGGAATCAGTACGCAAAGTTTATAACATACTTTATTTAACGTTTGAATATATATGTATATATATATATATATATATATATATATATATATATATATATATATATATATATATATATATATATATATATATATATATATATATATATATATATATATATATATATATATATATATATATATATATATATATATATATATTTCTGTTATATTCAATGTCAAACGATGAAAATGAGATATTATTTCGCGTTGTGCCAGACTTCGTATCGAGAATACAATTTGCGATTTGTACATACGTATTTACATTTTATTTGATTGGACTTTTGACAGCTCTTCCGACACACTTACCAGAGACGGTTACACACAACACAAGGACAAGAACTAGGAGGAAAGACAATCTTGGCCAATGTTAAGGTACCATCCCAGCATTCGTCTGGAGCTATTCCGGGAAACTACGGAAACCGATATCAGGATTACTGGAGCCGGGAATTATACTAGGGGTCATTCCTAATACGATTTCAACTTGTCACCGCTGCGCTACCTGATTCAGCGTGGTTTGTCCATGTTTTGATTAAGAAGCTGCGCTGATTTAGTTTTATTATGTTGGTGCTTGGGAATACTTTTATTTTCAGGAATGGCAATAAAATAGTTAATTTTTTAGTCCTATCGAATGTCGTTGAAGAGGAAAAATAGAGGGAAAACTGCTATAAATGCATTCCGTTTTTGTACGAATTATATTTTCTTTTCGTGCATTGGCTAAACGGGCACACGTGGAATAATTTCGTAAAAGAAACATATTTACGAAAACACTGCTACGCATTTGAAAGGCGGTGTAGGCAGCGCCCTTAAGAGTGCGTGGTAGATAAATAAACGCTGAAAACAAAAATTGATTGATACGCTTTTTACGAAGCCGACATAGATAAAATACTCAATGACAATCCTATATAATAGTATTTGTGAACTTTATCAATAAATATTTCTCCAGAATTACTTATTCGTTACGCGTGATCTCTTGCGCCGCAGTTAAATGCACGAGGTTCTGGCGTCAGAGATCGTGCCTCAGAAGTTCGTAACACTGGAAACAATTTTGTTTAAAACTTTGGCTAAAACTGTTGTCTAGGATTGCTATTGTTTAATTTTCGTAAATTGGCTTCAAGAAACCTACAGTTATAAATTAATGCTTTTAGCGTTGAATTATGTACCACACCCTCTTAAGGGGCCTCCCTACCTGTGCTTTAAGCGCGTTGCGGTTAGTTACTGCTACTCATTTATTTTGACGAAACTATTTGACGTGCATTATATTTGTATTTGTACTAAAAGAACACACGCATCAAACTATGTCGCTATAGTTTAAAAAATTCAGTATGTTTATTAGAAACATAATTTTGGGGTCCATCAAAATGGCCACAAATAAAATAATGTCACCACTTATAGTCCAGTGAGAAAGAAGGATAGCAGTGAAGCACTGCACGCTATTTGAGTAGCTTGTGTGGAGATGCGGTAATGCATTGCATAATTCGGCCAACAACTCTTGCCGCTCCTGCCTCACATACACAAACAGCCTATCTAGGGAGGCCCTTAGGACGGTCGCCTACCCCACGCTTCAAATGCGTTGCATTGTGTTCGTAAACAAGTTTTTTCCTACGAAAATATTCCACTTGTGCACGTTTTACCAATGTACGAATAGAAAACAAACTTCAGACAATGGTGTTCTAGTGCGATCATATCATAATTTCATATCTTTTTGAAATATTGTTAGTTTTGTAGACGATACTTGTGAGTACAGTTTCCTCTTACGAAACAATTTTAGCTCTCGTAGTTTTCTCATAACTATGCGACAAAGTCAAAATTTGCTTGTTCTGCTGCCATGCTAGTAGAAAAACTAACTGACCTACATAAACAAAATAATTCACTGTGATATTACATCCCATGAGCTATGCAGTAAAGTATTTAACATACCATAAAGTAATATTTTGGCTTTTTTTTAATCGTAAAATTACAGGAAAAAGTTGAAAATTAAAAAAAATTTAATATACAAAAATTGTTCACGGAATTTTTAAAAAATGTTTTATTACTTAGTCCATGGTATGTTATTTCACTGTGAATTATTTCACTAACGTAAGTCAATTTGTTTTCACTCTTTGCATGGCAGCAGAACATGCCAATTTTGACTTTTACGCACCGTTATGAGAAAACTACGCGAGTTAAAATTGTTTCGTAAGAGGACAATGTACTCACAAGTACAGTCTTTAAAACTAACAATATTTCATAAAAAAAAAAACACGGATTATTTCTTATAGCCCCGCCTACTGACCGTGTGTTTGGGAGCGAGGCACGACACCAAGGACAATGTTGACCGGCTTATCTGGTGCGGTAACGCCTCTGCCGCAAGACACTGAAACAACATGTAGTGTTATCGTAGCTCACTCGACTGACTGTCACTTTCCGTGATGACTCAATCGTTCTGTTGATGAAAAGTTTTAGTGTGTTTCTAGTGTAGCTTAACACGAATCCCTCCAGTAGTTTTTCGGGCATAACTGGTAGAAAAAACTGTTTGTAGCCATCTTGAGGGGTTCCGAAACGGTTTATTCTAATTGACGTGGTGTTTTTATGTTCTTTTCGTACATTGAGACAAGTTTTCACATGTGGAATAGTTTCGTAAATATATTATACTTACGAACACAGTGCGATGCATTTCTAGCACGTGGTAGGCGGCCTATGTTTTTAGAAAAGTGGCAGAAAACTACAAATTGTATGAAAGGAATAGCCTAATGTAAACAGGGCTTCACAAGTGCTCACTTTGATGACGAACTAGGGTCTTACCTGTAACTAAGCGAGAGGTGGCACGGTGACTAGAGCATTCGCCTCCCACCAAGGTGGTCAGGGTTCGAATTACAGCGGATTTTCTCGGGCTGATCCTGATTCCTCCGCACTTCACTATACGTCGCTTTCCATCGCAGGACTCCAGTTCATATTATGTTATCAAGGCTTGTCAGACAAGACGCCTTCGCGCGCCCAGTAAGAAGTCTCTTCAGGAGGTTGTGACTCCCAGCCGTCGGTTATCCTCAGGGGTGTACGGAATTGTTTGGGGAGGGGGAGGAGGTTACGACATCTAATCAAGTAATTCAACAAGAATAAAGATAACCTGAATTTCAACCATAACACACAGGTAAACCCATATGTTACATTACTTACATTTCATTTAAAGAACGTAATTATAAATAACATTGTCTAGCTTCACACTCCGCTCAAACTATGGTTGATAGTTGATTGTTTCGGATTTTTCTGCGCCAGGGGGGGGGGGGAGTAATCCGTCTACTTCCCTCCCCCCCCCCTCCTTTTGCGTGCGCCTTTTGTTTTCCTCACCATACGATATTCTCTTCATTATTTCTGCGTGGCATAATAGTACTGAGGTTCTTGCAAGCGTTTGCTATAAACTTTTTTTTGTAGTACTGCCCCGAACTTTTCGTAGTGGTTCACGATGATGTGTCTTGTTTGAGTTTTCAATATCCTGGGAATGAATTTCATATGTTTAGCCTTCTGTACTCCAGATTTTCATCCGTCTCAGAAAATATGGATTATCAAACAACACTCTTTAATTGAAACTCCTGATTGGGGTATTCGTGCGGTACTTCTCTTCGTTGAGAGCAGTTAGCGACTCTGCAAACGGAATGTTAACTACTCTAGTCCCTACTGTTATTGCGGATCTAAAATTAAGCTGGCAAATTTTCATCTCCTAGGCCTACTAGATTTTCAGAAAACGTATGTAATGTTTTTTATTTTTATTTTTCATAGCCTACATAATAACTTGCTCTTTTATTCTCTGAATTTTGCTAGGGTATAATATCTGTAACAACATGAGCCAACCATACAACGAGTAAAGTAACGGTTGTTACTGTTAAATTCTGTGTAGTAACGGCTAGTGATATTTTTGTTTTCAAAGGTAAAATCTTTATTGCCCACTTTATCCCGACCGAACTATAGGTGAGGATGAGCCTGCGGTGGTTCGAAGGGATGGGGGTTATGGAACAAACATAACACCCAGTCCTCAACTCGATGAAGTGACAATTTCCACCTATCCGGCCGCAACGGGATTCGAAATTCGGTTCCTCTAGACCCACTGACCGTGATGAGTCAAGCGGTCAGACGTTTATTTCTTATACAGCTATATTTATATTAACTCGTGGCGGAAATATAGAAATTGGCCGAAAGGAAATAAAAACTAAACATTGCCGTGAATTTCTTTGTTTATAGTGCCCCATACAGTAAGCACTAGCACCTGAAGTTAATCCGCCTACCTCTGCCAACTAAGATTATCCGTGCGAATTGTTTTTACTTTCTTTTTTGTAGCTAGCATTTCTCCAGGTCTGCGAACAGTTTTCTACCTCGTCTGCATTATTATATTTTTCAAAGGTTGCGAAAAATTCCGCTATACTATTTACTTGAGTTGAGGTAGATAGTAAGTTATATGGGTTATAAACGTATTTGGTGGTTATAGCAGTGTCATGTTATGGAATGACAACTGCTTGTAATTTGGGTTTGGTACAATTTTTGCTCGTTAATGGATTTGAAAAAAAAACTAAAGACAGCTACAACTGGTAACTAAGGGTACAAACTAATGCGTGTTAATTTCTTCTACTCAAAATAAATAGCGGTGCCGCGGTGGCCGAGGGGTCAAACCTCTCGCATCACACCAAGGCGATCCCCGGATTTTCGCTCGTGGGAATCGTGCCGGACGATGCCGCTGGTCTGCGGGTTTTCTCGAGGATCTCCCGTTTCCCCCGCCCATTCATTCCGGCGCTGCTGTCACCCCCACCAGCGCTAAAGATCTCGATGTTAAGCGTTGACCAAAATCTCTTCACTAACTCTAAATAAATTGCGTATTTGTTTTGGAGGTTAAGCCATAGTGTACTCTTGCGTTACCTACATGCTCGGCAAGACGCTGGGCTGGATCTGTTCTTGGGAGGGGGGGGGGGGGTTCAGACTTCCCTGGGCGCCAGATTAGAGGTGACGCTGGTGGTACGTAAATTTTTTACTCTGAAATGAAATGTAAATTAGTGTAAAAAAGATACAATATTTTCAGTTTTACTATTTTTGTATTTTTATTAACCTTGAACACCATATAATGTTATAAATACAGTATTTATTATTATAAGTATAGGTTTTATATATTTCTACTACAATTTTATACTGTTATTTACGCGAGCGCAAAACAACGTATGCAATATACGATTATTAATGTTTTGATGATTGGACTGAGATGGCAAATGGTGAATGGAAAGGATGGAGGGGAACCAAATCACAATTCTTGCCCCGGGCGAAGGAAAGCCTAGATACGTCCCTGCCGTAGGATTATTTTCGTTCCTCTGCTGTTGCATGTCAGTATTATGGGAAAACAATTTTCACATTAAGAGGGAAACAAATATTACACACCGTTTCACACGACGTGCATAGCGCGCAGGCTGGACGATGTTACAGCGGAATGCTAACATAGCACAATGCATACCGTTCAATTAATACGTTATCCAGCCCGCGCGCCTGTATTGTACGTTGTTTACTGTGAACTGTAGTGCAGAAACGGTGCATTTTCGGCCCCGTGTTGATAACAATTTTTGGTCTTCTAGGCGTGGTGATTGTTTCCCCAAAGTATTGACGAGCAATTTTGCCACGCCCTTATATTTCTCCTAATAAAGTTCCTACTTCGCAAGTATAGTCGGTATATTGTGAATTAATTTTGTGAAACTACTTTTACCAGCTGTTAAACTGGATGTGAATCAGACTGTTATGTTCACTCTTATCACGTTGTAGTCCCTTCCTTCGTTCATTCTATCTCAATGCCATATGGTGAAAGATAACCGCCATGTTTCCGTCTCGTAATGTTTTATGTCATACTAGCAGTTCGTCCGCGGCTTTGCTGGCGTGTATTACTTTTTGTATATAAGATACTTTAACTGAAGCACCTCTATGCACACCGTATAAATATAAGTTAAGTCATAACAAGTTATGACTAAGCTGCTAGTTGAGCTAACTCTGCAGCAAGCAAGTAGCTATAACTGTCCACGCGAAAAGCAGTCTTAATTCTGTCCCGGCCACTAAAGGCGATTTCTCCTGTTCCTTATTTATAGTCACGGCAAAATAGATGTTAAGGTAATTACAGATTCTTAAATGTAAAAGGATAATCGAATGAAATACGTAGTTTACGTGGGATGAAGACTTTTCCCAGAAAAGTATTTTAACACACAAAAACACGAAAAAATGGCGATCATAATTTCTTTTCTGCACTTTTATTTACGTAGCAATATTCTCGTTTTCTTGGCGCAGAAAATGGTTTTCGTCCGGAAGCAATATCACAAAAGGTGACAAAAAGAGTGTCATTGAAAATAATTTAACCGTTCTTTCTCCGCCAGGGCTCCGAGGGAGGCAGCGTCCTCAACTATGCAATTTTGAATCATCTTGGTGCCCTGTCTTGACCACCTGTATACATACACCATTTAAGTAAAAATAATGACGATAGCCAATTGTGTTCTTGCTATATAGACGATTCATAAAACATCATGTTTTGCCCCTTTTTATTTCTTAGGGATCGAGTTTCGAAAAATCGCGTACGACCTGAGGGGAACTCTCACAAAAATTTTGCGTTTTTAGGTCCAACGGTTTTGAGTGAAGTTTGATACGTCAATCAGTCGGTGTAACATGATTGTAACATGTATCTTAACATATATATTCGTTGGTTATGCCCTTGCGATATATTACTTAATCGCTGTTTGTATCACTATAACACGATCGAATGAAACTTAAGGCCGGAAACAAACTTTGTGCCGTGCAGAAATGTCCCTTTTAGAGCACGTCTACTCATGCATTTACAATGTTTGGATACCTAATTAAATAAAATCCACCTTTCAGAATGACTGGTTTATTGGGTAGCCTCCTGTATGTCTAATAGCCGCGACTACATCAGAACATTACGAGCCTAGTTTTAGTGTGGCGCCGCTGCAGTTTTGTGGGAAAAGGCAAGTGTTGATGGGTTGTTTCACTTTTTGCAGGAAGTATTAGCCTGAAATGTTTAGTGCTTCGGTATGGTACAACTGTAGGGCCTACAATTTTGTTTTTCTCCTAATGTCTGTAATACAGCTGTCGTCAGTAAGTTTATCAGGCAAGCTTTCAATTGTTTTACGTAACTTAGTCTTATTTTACACTTTCTCTATTTATGTGTAGTCATACGAATTCATCGTGTTACACAATCACGTAGCAGGGTAACTGTGAATACTGGGTGCACGTAATTATGAACGTACTTGACTTTCTTTATATTTGACAAATTGTATGGTATATATATAGCCTTCGGCCAATTTTAAATACAAAATTTAAAACATAGCACGTACACATATACACCGTAGCTTGCCCTACCATATGCGTTGGATAGAATGGCAACTTAACGTCATGTTTGATGATTCTTTGTATAACACAAGGTATAGTAAAGAAATCTTACATTGCCGTTACTGGGCCGCAGTAAAGTAAACAAAAGGTGTATGTGCATGCAGGTTAAGGCATTCGTGGCCGTGTCACGGCAGCGCAGCGCATCGTAGCTTGGTAAAACATCGATGGCCGGTCTTTGATCCCAGCTTTCTTCTCGCCTGACGTCATGGCCGGTAATGCTAAGTAGTACTTGTTTGTGCTGCGTGTTTCCGCCCCGACTGTCAGTGACGTGGGCAGAATTTCTACTGCTCTCGCTCAGGGCATCAGGCTTTGTACAGCCCTGCCCCCACTCCCGCTCTTTATCTTTGGCTCTCTCCGCGCCTGCTTTGGACAGCCCTTCCCCTTCTCAATGCGTGACGTCGCAGTGTTGCCAAGCCGCGCTGTAGTGACAGACTGATGGAAACCAGAGTGTTGTTGATTCTGACTAGACTGCTGGTAGCAATTTTAAAATGTTAAATTTTAAAAAATACAGAAACTACTCACTCTCTTCATCTTAATTATCCGATTATATCATTGCAGTTCAGTTTTTGAAATCGTGTGGCGTAAAAGTCTTTCGTCGGCGCTTGTGTTGTGTTGTATTTTCGGACATGACCGAAGATCGAAGAGCTTTATTAAATTGTTTTCTGCTATATTTGATACAGCAAATAAAAATGAATTATTTCAACTGCTAAGATATGTTCGTTCATTAGATTTACCCAGTTTATTCACAAACGTTTGTCCACCAGACACCATTAACTGGTCTGTGATATTCATAGTTAGCAATTCTGGTTATGTGTTCATTAACAGTTTTAAAGAAATTATGCTGAATTGTTCGTGCCTGAGGTACACCATTGGTACATTGTGCTTGTGTAACATATCCATATCTGTAAATAACACACTATATGTGCAACTATTAAAGAAAATAACCATGAGTAGAAGATTCAAGGTCGCGGTTTTTGTTACGGAGTAAAACAACGAGCTACTAGCTCAAAGCAGTGTGTTGTAGCTTGAGAAAATTGAAAACACCGTTGTGAAAATATCGGATAAATTCATGCTAGTGCAAAATTAATTCTTCCTTTTAATTTAATTCGACGTTTACTAAACATACTTTAAAATGTAATTTGCTGCAATTAACTTAAACCAGAAGTTTTATGTAATTAGCGGAACTTCGCTTACAAGCGAACATAGTTTTATTGTCATGAAACCTAATGTCACGTCTTTGGACAATTTAATGTAGCGTAAGGTTACAACATATCACTTGACTTCGTTAGACGTATTGACACGAGTCACACCAACCCTATTGCAAACTAATTATAACGCAACGATGTAGTTATAATAATTACATAATATTATAATAAACTATGTATTTGACTTCTGACTATAATTTCAACAGTTGATGTTAGCATAATGCACTGTTACAATAATTGGTAAAGTGTAAGAAAACGGCAATTCAGCCTTAACTTCACCAAGTCACTGAAGTTGAAATAAAATAAATGTATGTAAGCCTTTTTTTCGATGTCTGGTCTTGTCCGTTATGAAGACAGTTGGCTATTAGTAATCAGTGCTGCGTAAGACAGTGGCTCTTGGAATTATCAAAGTAGCAGGTATGTTTTTGTATTCCGGACACTTTAACACTTTATGTGTCTGTATGTGTATATATATATATATATATATATATATGTGTGTGTGTGTGTGTGTGTAAATGACGTCACTTGGCACCAAAGTAGTAGTACTTGCACTAGATTTACTATTATTTCAGAACTCGAAAACATGAACTATGGAGTGTGTGTTGGTGCTTAGTTGTGGTTAGAAGTGACTGTACGTCGCCACAGTGATTTGCTGCGACTGTACAGGCGCGCTGTCTGGGGAAACTGCTCTCATGTCCTAGAAGGCGGTGTTGCCAATCTGCTCGGCCAGGGGTGTCACAACACGTAACATTGGAACTAAGTTGCCGTTATTCCGTCTTATAATAAATAAATTGATTTTATAGTGAACGCGCGTTAGTTTGTAGCTTCAGAGTAGTTATTAATTGGAAGGTTCTTTAAAATTAGTTTCGAAGTTTTTGTGCTCTTGAAATATACGAATACGCATAGGATATTGCCCGCTTAAATACACCACACAAAACACTCCAAGTATGCAGCTTACTATAGTTAGCTTTGTTGTGCGAACGCATATTATTTTCGCAGCAACGGTAGTTCCCTTCCCATGTTTGATTCTGAAGGACGCCGCCTACCTGCGCGTAAGAGGCTCAAAAGCGACGGCGCAGCAAGGTCGACCTTGAAGCGCACATCAAATGCCGCGTCGCCTCAACGAGCCAAGCGCTGAACTAGCGTGCAAGCTTTCCGCCGAACGGTTATTGCTATGGGACGTACGCGGTGACCTAATAATTTGATTGGTGGAATGTCTGCAATTAAGTTCAGTGCAGGTCGCAATCTGAGTTTCACTTACATCCGGTTAGTACATTTTGAAGTACGGAAGTCTGAAAAAGCCGTTTTTTACCCATGTTGGAGGGTAACGGTGTTTTAATGAGGGTGGCGTCTTAACAATAAGGTTTAGACCTTTTCTGAAGTTTGTTTTCTGTTCGTACGTTGGCACAACGGGCACTCATGGAATTGTTTCGTAGAGTAAACCTGTTTACGAATACACTGCAACGCATTTGAAGCGTGGGATAGGCGGCCGCCTTAAGGCCATACTCTATAGTTTATACTTTTTTTTAGCTATGTTAATTTGTTACGTCTAAACGAGGGCAGATATAGAAAATCTGTCTGGCAATTTTGCTTCAAATCGTCTTCTCCGTGTTGGCTGATATTTTTAAAGGCAGTAAGTACTATGGTTTAAACTAATTGCGTAACTAACAGAATTCTGGTTAGTTGCATTTTTAGTTCTTGTTTTGAAAAGAAAATATCGTATCATAAATCATTTTAAATAAAACTGCCAGACAGATTTTTAATATCTGCTCTCGTTTAAGCGTAAAAATTAAGTAAGTTATCGTAAAAACAGTTTGGCCCTCGTTCTTTAGTTCAGCAGTGGTTTAGAAGAAAAAAGTTTTTTTAACGCAAATTAATATAAGTTATGTAAATTAATTCTGGCAGTTTTAACACTTATATATCATCGTTTGTATCTGAATTTTTCTGTTGCAATACACCAAGCAGATTTTTAGATTTTTGCCCCTGAAATAGCACATATTTTGTTGTCCAAATATACCAAAATGAAGCAAAATAATTTTTTGCTAGCAAATGCTACATTAATTAAAAATCCTCTCTGGCGAAATTGTGTATAGTATGACTGTACACAGTTTCACATTTTTTCAAAAAAGCATTTGGTTAAAATTATTCAAGTTATTTGCAATTGTTTGAAATAAATTAAAGATCATGGCCTTGAACTAAACAGCATGACTGTAAGCGCGTGTAGGGCTGTGAGCTGTTTACATGGGTAGTGTGCAATATGCTATGTTAAATAAAACGAAAAACAATTTGTTGAACACACGCGTAAGCGCGCGCGCACACACACACACGCGCACACACACACACGCACACACACACGCACGCGCACACACACACGCACGCACGCACGCGCACACACACACGCACACACACACGCGCACGCACACGCGCACGCACACGCGCACGCACACACGATTATGTAGCAAGTTGCCATAAAATCTGAAAATGCAAATAAATGTGCTGTTAATTTTCTCTTCGAAAAGCTATTGTTCAATGTTGTTGACCTAACAATCTGACCATTGTTTTTTCAGTTTGTAATTGTAATATGGAAAGCGAACAATACCAAGATAACCGTAGAGAGCGTTATGTTTTGCTAGCAATGATTGCGTGTGACGTTAATGTTATCGCAAGGTATGTTGATATCAAAATTTTTGTCATGGACACAATCGTCTTGGCGTGAGAAACCATCGTTTGCGCGTACAGAAAATTCAAAGTGGAGTCTCAAGTGTATTAGTACAGCAAATCGTAGCCAATTAGATGATGGTTTTGTAAGTCTAAAAGTGTGAAATTCGTAATTTCATATTTTATGAAATGTTTGCATTGTAGACGTTACTAGTGACTACATCGTCCTATCGGCAAAGTATACACACAGCATAAACAGATTTAGAGCCACGATAAAAACATAAAATATGTCTTTCATTCAAAAAAGTCTAAAATTAGCTAGGCATTTATATTTGGTACCATAGAAAACCAAAACAATTTTTTTTGCAGTTAGGTTAGTACCTTCTGACTACGATACTTAATTTACAGCTGTGCGGACTGTCAACTTGTTGTGATGTATGTTGGCGGCAGCGTTGCCAATATTAAGCAAGCTGGTTCGTACTTTTTTCCCCAAAGAGATCATACAAAGCCCTTCCAGGATCGTACATTAACAAAAAGAAGCTTTGTGTTTAGCAACAGTAGGTTCGAGCTTTATATTTCTTGTGTGTGCTCGATCCACTGCCACTATCAGAGACTCCATGTTGTTAGGTCTAATTCAATTAGTTATGTTACAAGAATTTAACTAAACATACAAAGGCACCTATGCACAACACAAGATAGTGAACCACACCAGTCGGTCAGACGCAGTCGGGGATTTTCTACTAAACATGCCGAACTGACCACTCTGGGGTTGTGGTATTTACGAACTGCGACAGAACTCTTTGCCATTGGGAAGAGGGGGGGGGGGGGGGCTTCTCTGATGAAGGTACGGGAATTACTGACGTCCAGATAACTCGGAGAAAGAGATAGATAGTAGCACTGACGTGTGGTCTATTAAAACATATATTACTGTAGGTAAACACGAACAGAGCTGTGCTCGGAGTACCGACAATGGTGACGTCGAACAATTGTCGTACGATCCAATGTTTGGATCGTAGATTGTACAAGACACAAAATTATCGTATGTGTACTATCATCAATACCGTACGGTTGTCAACGCTGGTGGCAGTAATGAATGCAAATCTCTTTACTACGAAACGACGAGCTGCCGTGGCGAGGTGTTGCGTTATGCGATAACAGCTTATAGTCATAGTGTGACCATGCTCTTTGAACGCCCATAGACGACGGAAATAAAATTGAGAGAGCGAGCGGCTCATTCAACGAGCTATGCAGTAAATAAACATAGAGGGGCGGAAACAGCAATCTCCAAGGCTCCGAGGTGAAGCCCAATTGAACGTGGTATTTTTACTCTAGATAAAATGGCGGACTCTTATATTCGGCCAAAATACGAGAGCGATTATGCTAATTTAAACATTATTACCGTATAATATATTACAATGATTATTGGCAATTTATCTTGTGTTTAGCAGGAATATAGGGGAGTTATAAAGTAACGGATTTTATGGGGACGTAATGACGGATTTTTAACATAATGTTGGCCACACTGCTGTTCGCCATGTTTTCTGGGGTTAAAACAGCCGTTCAATTGGGCTTCACTTTGGAAGCTTTTCCGCTCCTCTATGTTAACTATATAGCTCGTTGGGCTCATTACGTTACCGACTGGGCGCGCTCTGTCGTGTGCCGGTGTTGGTAAGACATGTACTAGCCACATAAAACGATTAAAAGTGATATTTGTAATGTGAGATTTTAAAGAGTGGGTTCACGAACAATTTAATTGTATTGACAATTTTTTTTATATTCATACGAGATATGGTTTGTTTTGTAGCCATATATTGTAGCTATTTTAACAGCAGACCCTACCGTAATTAATAAAAATTTGTTAGTGAAGTTTAACCCTCTCCATCGTTGCCAACCCTTCAGCAAAATATGTACGCACGAAAATCTCATTTGGACAGTATTTTTCGCCCCAGGACCATACACTACAATTTTTAGAGTTTTCTGCCGAGTTTATGCCTTAATTAACACCATTCTCAATTAAAAATAACTGTGGTAGCTAAATGCAGATTGATTTAAGTGATTCGCAACTTATTCCGAGTGATTTTCGTACACGGCGTGTGTACTGCTTCGGCGATTTTCGAATCAGGAGAAAACAATATCAAAACACCCTCCAAGTTTTCAATTGCCCATGAATGGTATAAGATCCGTGAAAAATACTGCTAGTTTATTTAACGCAGTGTTTGCAAGCTTTCGAATGTCGATACAACAAAGTCAGTTTTTTTTAGGAGAAATATTACATTGCTCTCTGGCTTGCTACAAAAACGCCTTTCAATTTTTCAGTGTTTTTTATCGAATTAAGTTTTGAAATAAAATAAATATTATACTTTTTAAAGTGTAGACTTAAAAAAATTGATTTAGTTGAAACAACAGTTTTAATCGGGCGAAAACTAGTATTACATACTATCCTAGAATGTGCTAGGACCGTACAAACAGCGTACGGTCCAACGACGGACCGTACTCCCGTACACACAGCAAAATTATCGTACATGTACGGTCGGGACCGTACGTTTGCCAACGCTGACACTCTCATCTTAATTTTCACACTTACGTTTTCCTTGTTATTTTGCTATCTTCATTTGGTCCCCAAAATTTGTTTTACAATAGGAAATTACCCGCTTATAATGTTTTCCCATTAATAAATTTAACATTTCTTGGGTCCCTTCAGAAACGTTATAACAGCGGTAGCTTTGGAGAATCATTGTGAAGTAAACAGCTAATGATGCGTCTGATGCGGCCTCTTTTAGTCAAAGGAACCAACTGCCTCCAGACACCGCTGGAATTTTTTCTTCGGGTGACTTGCAGCGTATTGCAGGTATTGTGATCAAACACTAGACAAAAGCGGATTTCATTTTTATCAGCAATCTTACTTCCTCTTGTCCTTTTTAACAGCTGTAACATAGCATTTTTTTCAGCCGTATCCTCTTGCAGTAATAATGACAGCGTGACGTTATGGCGGGAATAGCCGTAAACAGAGATCCGTAAAATTGTGTTACTGTTAAAATATGTAAGATTTCTAACTCGTGTATATGCGAATCACTTGCGTGATTGTTTCACTACTTTTGTTACTCGCACTTGCAGACACTACTGGCTCCATGCTATCTTGTCATACATGCAACTTGACCACTATTTTTGGGTCATTTATCTGAGCAATTTTTATTTTTCTCTGGTCGCCATATTGGTACTCTGACAAACAGTAATGGAAAATTCTACACATTTCCTTTTCGCTGAAAGTAATGAATAATATTCCGAACACCATCACAATTTTTGTCTCGTAAAGTTCACCCACCATATTAGAGTTATGATATTTCGTCAAATAAAAATATTAATTTTATATGATGATTTTACGTCACGTTAATCTATCTGTATAAGAAAAGTAACATTTATATGTATAACTAAGCCGTGATTATATACTTGATATCGGTTTAATGCTAGTTTACTGGGCTCCAACTTCTTTGTCGCTCGTTGCATCCCTGGTCCCGGCCAATGAAATAATAGAGAAAGCTTGATGTATAGGCTGTTCATTATAAACTGAGCATTCAGTAAAACTTGTAATTAACTAAAAATATGTTTTATTGGGCCGATGTGTGTTGACTTTTAAGAGTGTTGAAATGGTTACACTTGTTTTTAGTTACATTGAAATTGTTCATATTAAATATAGTAAAGATGGCTACAAAACGGCTGAAAGAAAACTTTATGCAGTGCTTACTTTATCGTGAACGGCATATAGTCGCATCTCTAGCCTGGCTGGAACTTCAGGCCTATTTCTGGGATAGAGCAGCCAGTTGTAATTGTTAACATCCTGTCTGCACTGCACCCTATCCACGTTATAGTGAACATTTTTGAAATCCCGTTGATGTTTTCATCCCGTTGTATTTCTCCATCCCTTTGTTAATTTAACTTATGAGAAGTAAGTAATTAGCACAATATAGGCTACAGAAGGTTGTAAAATTGCGTGTCGGTATTTTTGAATATGGGGTGGGGGGGGGGGGAAGA
>PNEQ01060413.1:0-53312 GCA_003012365.1 Medauroidea extradentata | reverse complement strand
CGTTACGCGTGATCTCTTGCGCCGCAGTTAACTACACGAGGTTCCGGCGTCAGAGATTGTGCCTCAGAAGTTCGTAACACTGGAAACAATTATGTTGAAAACGTTGGCAGAAACTATTGTCTAGGATTGCTATTGTTTAATTTTCGCAAATTGGCTTCAAGAAACCTACAGTTATAGATTAATGCTTTTAGTGTTTAATTATGTACCACGTCCTCTTAACCACACAGGGGCGTATCCAGCTTTGAATTCTAGATGGGGCTATGTTTTTTAACACAGCTACACCCTTAGTCCGAAACTAGGGTCCGGAGGTTCTCCCCGGAAAAAAATTTGGATTTACTGTTGAAAATTGTGCTATTAAAGGAGTTTCCAAACTAACAAAAAGTTTAATATCCTCTAAAAAATGGTAATATTTTTGAGAATAAATTTTACCTTACAAGTGAAATCATTTGTGCTGATATAAAATAAATTAGGTATATTTTTTTAGGTTCTGCTTCCATATTGTCGTAACAAGTTATTGTGTTGTCTTTTGTACAGTTCTAGGAAAGGTGTTGAGGTAATCTTTTCATTGTTTGACGTGACACTTCTTTGGCTTTATATTTTTGGAGCAGTCTTGGGAGGAGCTATGTCATCTTAAGTTTACCCTCTCCTTGATACACTCCTGTAACCATGGGTCAGAAAACGCAGTTTCCAACAGTTCACAATACGTGACGTAAAATGCGATCGTGCGGGGTGGTGGAACATGATTTGCAAGGAAGTAGTGTTTTTTTCCCAGACATTATATAATTGACGTGAAATTTAACACGGATACCTGTTTGCCGGTGTGTTCTGATTACTAAACAAGTTACTAAAATTACAGTAATGTGATGCTTCTGTAGTTCCCTTATCTTAAAACTGTATGTAAAGTTCTCTTGTTTGTCTTCTTTCCACTCTCTTACACCTTGCTAGTAAGTAAATGTTCAGAATGAATCAGACAGGCTTTTCTCCTTATTTTATTGACCTAATGTAAGTTACTATATATATTATTTAGCCACTACAGGTTTAGTATAATTTCACAGTGATTTTAAAGAATTTTTTCGTAATTTTTTTTTAGAAAAAAAAAACCGATTTTTTCGTTGTTTTTTTTTTCCTTTCACCAATTTTTCTGGAAATTTTAGAACCCTAGTTCAGACCCTTGCGAGGTCTTTGGCGCTAGTAAGGGGTGACGTGAAGTGAGTATGGAGCAGCGCCGGAATAAAATGGCGGGGGAAACGGGAGAGCCCTGAGAAAACCCGCCGACCAACAAATTTTCGTGGTTAGCTGAAATAATTGTCGTAGAATTCTATGTACAACGGTGTCTTACATATTCTTGATAACGGTTTAAGCATAATTAGAGATATAAATTTACAATTCAGCTATTTTTGAAACAATTCTTATTCGGCTTGAAACGCTAAAATAATGTGACATGCGATCAAGTCATTTCGTTTTATTCGTGTATAAGCTCTTGTAAATGATATTTACAAAAAAGTTTAAATGTTTATTATGCTTATTACTGCTCTATCCGCTACATTCGCGTATTTAAATAAACGCCCTCGAAACTTCAGTAAATAATCAACATTTACCCTAAAAAATTGATGTGGTTATATTAATTTTTGCTATATTATTTAATTTTTATTAAGTATGTATTCTATTATAGGAATAAAATGTATAGTGTTAAACGTGACGAGTTTAAATAGAATACAATACGTTAGAGCATTAATATTTTGCAAGATTCTGATGTTATTCATCAGTTCATTTTAGATTTTCAACAAATTCTTCCATTGTAGGAGATTGTGCTCCCACGGATAGAGTAACATTGACCGCACAGTGAAGTAAGCTTCAGACGAAGTTATTAAGGGGCCTCCCTAGTTAGGCTGCGTTTGTGTCATGCAGGCGCGGTAAGTGTCTAATTGACCGACGTACGTAATTTATTGTCGCCTCTCTGCGCAAGCTTCTCAGCTGGCGTACAGTGCTTTACTATTATCCTTTTTCCTATGGGACTTTAAGCGGTGACCACATTATTTTATTGATGGAGAGAATAGTGCAAAGCCTAACGCTTGTTTCTATAGTTGTATTTTTTGAATTCGGTTGTTATTTTTCCAGATACGGCAGTCTGGAAAAACTAATTTTGGCCATTTTAGAGTGGCCCGAAAATTATGTTTCTAATAAACGTGCCGAATTTTTTAATCTTAGCGACGTAGTTTGAAGAGTGTGTTCTTTTCGTGGATATATAAATGTAATGAGCGTTAATAGTTTCGACAGTGATAGAATAGCCATAACTCGCTGTAACGCATTCGAAGGGCAGGTAGGGAGGCCCCTTACGAGTGACGCTTTCTTATCCGCTGGGAGAATTTGGTCGGGATTACGATGACTTCACGATCACGTATTGTTTACACTTTATCACTTTCACGCACATGTTACATGTTATCGATTGATGTTCCGTTTTACGATCCTTCACGTAAGCCGTTAGCATGCAATGAAAAATGTTGGGAAATCAGTCGTTGAGTACCTTGTAAATATATGGCATTTATGAACTTTGATGAAAAGATTATAATTCCTAGAGTCATTTATGTAAGTTCCAACGAAATTGTCATACGCAGACATGTTTATCGCAATTGCAGTTTACCGGTATGTTGCAGGTTATAGGCCAGGCGCAATTTTGGTATAGGCGGTTCGGGATAAAATGAGCACTCGGAAAAAGCCCTGGTAAAGTTCTATTTTCAGCCAATTCGTATCTTTCCTCGCGTAACGGCTTACGACGGGACATGTATAACCTCTCTGGACACGTCACTTGATGTTTGCGCATGTAAGATAAATTATGCAGTCAGTATTAATCGATAAAGTTGAGTAAAAAATGTATATTAATTATCTAAAATTCAATTTAGTCGATTTCGGTTGATTTTGTTTCGGTATTGTTGAATTTAAAAGAGAAAAACGCACGAGTTTATATTGCGTAATTTCGCTGCCAACCATAGAGGCGGTAAGGCAACTATAGTTGATGTTGAATTATATGCAGTAACGGCTAGTGATATTTTTCAAAGGCTCACTTGCCGAACGACCTATACATCAGTATTGGTTGCTGGTTGAGAATGACGGGATTACTTGTCTAGTGATATCGAAGGCATGTTCAGTAAGCTCGGGCGAACACTTACGGTATGCCTGGTTCACATGTACGCTAAGCTGACGAAACAGACTACGCGGAAGAGTGCTTCAACCAATCATAGCACGTCCTTTTGTCTTCTGCACGAGCCGCGTAGAAAAGCTGAGTTCGCGCCGAAATTTCTGTCTGTCAGAAGAACAGTCAACGCGAAAATTACCCAGGAGTCTATTCATGAAGTAGCCGAGTCAATCAAAGTAGCTGGAAGAGTGGATGTGAAAATGGCGAATCCGGACAGTGATGTTTTAAAATCAACCACGGTCGAGAAAGAAAATCACCGTGGGATCAGTCACAAAATTTATATCGTGACGTGAAAGAAAATGCAAGACGCAGACGTCGAAATCATCGCGTGTTAAACTACGTTTGTGCGGTTTTAGAGATTTATTTCTCGTATTGAAAGCAATGTGCCTTTCACGTAACCACAACTGTGTAGCCTTCTTTTGCATGTACTAGAGTTAACGAAATGAAGTTTCATATTTGTAAGTCTCAAGGGGAATAGTCACCAAATTGCCGTTAGCATATATAGTAAACACAAATATGTATGTTTGTCGTGATTTTATTCTTCAGTATAGCGGATACATGCAATGTTGAAAGCAGCAGTTTTATCAAGTTTAAGTGAAATGTATCATCGTGTGACATGGCATTTAAGAGTGAATTCGTAATATACACGTGGTTTTCGTCCTCCAGTGAGTTTTAATTCGATATATGTTATTTATATAAATAATTAAGTACTTATGTGTTGGGAATACATATGGCATTCGTTAAAGGACACTGCAAGAAAATTACCTAGGTATGCAAGTTCACCGAGATACATGTGATTTGTGTAGAAAGCAAACGTCATACCAAAAGATTAGAAACACTGCATAAACAGTCTTTTAAAAATAGTCCTCCCGTCTTATGAAATAAATAGAATCGCAACATAATCACTCTTAAGTAAAGCATGTGTTGTAACAAACGAGTCCCGTCAGAATGACGTTGGATAATCACAATGATAGACGTATTTTGGTACGTTTAAGGACCAGAGCATTTCAGCTACTCTTGTAGTAGTAGTGTTTGCAAACGCTCTGCAAATAGTTTGCTGCCGTTTACATTTTTTGGATACCTGAGTGGCGATGTAAGTTACACGGCTCGTTTACAGGGAAATATTGTTATTCAGTAATTTTCGTTTGTGTATAATGCACAGACAGACCTGGATTTGTAATTTGTAATACATGTAAAGTAGTTCACGTCGTACCGTGCTATTTTCAGATTAGCGTATGGAAAATAATTCAAAGAGAAATTTTGAAATTCCCGCTCTACTTCGGTAACAAATAATGTTCGCGCTTGTTTGTAAATTCAAATGTTCCACTGCAAACACTTGTAACCAGCCTATTACCGATTCGACTGCGAAAATACGCATAATAATTGTATTCTAAGTTACAGCGCTACTCGTCTGTATGTGTGAACGCTGCTAATGCACGCCCCGTTGTTTTTTCGCGTGTGTGTTTGTGTGTATGTGTATATATATATATGTGTGTGTGTACATATCCTGGAAGGGATCAGATATCGCAAAATCGTCACATAGATGTGCTAAAAATGGTTTAGTGTGTTTGCAATTTTTTCCAAAACACACACACACAAAATTTTATTTTATTTGCTTGATTAGATTTTCTAAACGTCAGTCACTAGCCAAAGTTAAATACTATACATATTTTTTTTTTTTAGTTTCGAAAAAAAATCAGTTTTTATTACATCTGTGCGGTGTGACGGTTTTACGATAACTGCTCCCTTTCACGATTTAGAAAATAATCTTCGCGGAAAAGTTAAATGAAATTCCCGTGGTCATTATGAAGTAGACAGTGTCTCGGACCTGTTGCTATACTCGAGACGAAACAGTGGTCCATCATTGCAGTGTCTTGACACCTGTCGACGTCGACACATTTCTGGTTCATTTCGACTCGTGCTTTTCCCATCACTCCGCAAGAGTTGCGATCAAGGCCAGCTAGGATGATCTTGAGTCGGGAGATTCGTGCTTCGTTGCCGAGTGGGTGGCTGGGCAAAAGCATCTTACTCTCGAATTTCCTTGTCCGCCGTTCTCGGATATTTTTTTTTCTTTTCGCTATAGAACGGTGACACGTGCTATCGTGGAGTGCAATTTTGTCGGGTTCATATCTTTGATAACCTCTCCCACCAATTACGCCCTTCTTTGAATGTCATATGTATGTCGGAAAGACTTCCATCTTTGTACCATAATCACTACGCTGTAATCTTCATGTACTTTGCCTTAGACAAGGACAACAAATATTCAGGCAATGTTCCAATTAGTAATTTAGTTTACTAAATCGATCCACGTTACTATTTAAACTATTTTCAGTGCTAATTGATGTGTTCATGCCTTAGTGTAGACCAGGGGTGTCAAACTCGATGTTTAAAAGAGGGCCAATTCGACTGAAAAATTTACGTTCAAGGGACACAGAGAAAAAAAAATGTTTTTTTTTTTAAATAGCCTACTTTTACTGAATTTGAATATTACGTAACTTAACATTATTTGAAAAAAAAAAAAAATATTGAAACTGCACACACGATGATACAATAAACATTACATTTGCATTGTTATCGTTGTGTCATCACTGGCTATATACATGTAATAAAATACATTTTTTTATGTGGAAGTAATTGTTTGGTGGAGGGAAGGGCAAAGTAGACACTTACCTACTGTTTACTTGAGATTTGATGCTTTTTTTTTATTTTTTTATTAGAAACCAGGGTTTCAATGTTTGCCACCAGATTTTGTGATGATGATGTTTTGAGGATGGAGGATAAATGTTGTGTTGTCAGTCTTGATCGATGAGAAATTTTGTTTGCCTTCAGAAGTGAAAATAACTGTTCACAGAGATAAATAGATCCAAGCATGGCTAGTGTTCTGGCTGCAAACTGGCGCGTTTCAGAGCACTGACTTGGCAAATAAGAATAAAACTTAGAGATCCCAACTTCATTAAACTTATTTTTCAACACAGCGTTGCACTGGATGTCAATCAGTTCCATTTGGACATTGCTATTTGCCTTTTTAACATGAAAATAATATGGATCACTAAAAAAAGAGAAATCATTTTCAGATGTTTTGAAATCTTGAAACCTACTTTCGGACTCGTTAATTATTTAATTTAAATTAGAAGTATACTGACTAAAATCAGAAGCACTATGGGGGACTTTCTGAAATCTTGGCAGGTTGGGAAATGAATTAAGTTTCCACTATTCAGTTGCAGTTCCTTCTTCAAAGATATCCTCACCAATTGTAGTATTTTGAAGCGAAACTAGTATGTCTTTATCACAGGCGCGGATGAAAACAGATACTTGTGCCTCGCCACTGACATCTGTACTTTCATCAACTGCAATAGAAAAAGCTACGCAACTTTCAGCTTTTAGCAGCAACTGTTCATCAAAATTACGTGCGATAAGTCCCGTACCTTTCCTTCTCTTGATTTGTCTTGATACTGATCAAATTTTTCGCGATGTGTTTCATAATGGCGTCTCAAATTGTACTCCTTCACAACAATAATACTTCGACTGCATATCAAACACATAATTTTACCTCTGCTTTCACAACAGAAGCAAGTAAGTTCCCATCTTGCTTGTAATATGCGATGTTCACTTTCGATTGTTCGCTTGTTAGATTTTGAGAGTGACAGTTACCGTTTGAAAGTACTCGCAAGAAAACACTGATTGGATCCGTTGCACGCACACAAAAACTCATTACCTCCAACAGCTGTATACTCTGTCCACTCTAAGGTTGCAGCAGAAATAAAAATTGCTAACGAAATAAATCAAAGAAATTGAATTATATCTTGATGCCTTACATTGTGATTGTGTCGTAGCATTGTTACCGTGTGTTTTTCAATATTTCAAATGACATTTACGTTGCGCGAAAAAAGTTATTGACATTCACTTGGATGAATTAGCTGCAACCTTAGAATGGACAGAGTATAGTACAAATGACTGGCAATAGTGAATGCTTTGTTGATATGCAGGTATCGATTGTGATCGGAAAAGTGAGCTATGAAGACTATTCGATTACTCGTCGGCGGTCTGAGTCTTTTAATGTGAAAAAGCGAGAAAAAAATACTGCCACATTCATTACACATTAGATAATGGGAGTTGTTTTCGTAAATAAGCATCGCATTACTGACTCGGTTTTATCATTGTAAGATAAAGGAAATACGAAAAACTAAACTAATGTTGGGTTAAAATTTCACAGTTCACTTGAGTAGCAGAAAATATAGAAGTGGTTCACAGTGTTGTTAAACGTACCACGTTCGTGTTACTTGTACCATTATTGACCTGGTGTACCGTGTACCATAACGAGGCTGTTATGGTACGCAAATGTACCATAATCTGACTTCCTATTGTTTTTCTGGTGATTTTCATTGTAATGTATACTTGACGACTAGACGAAAGGAAAAAAAAACTGATGCTTTCTACAGTAATTTCAAGATATCTGACGAGATAATAACGAGGATGACAGCAGCACACCTAGCCTATATCCCAAGTCTGACGCCAAGAGACACTCTGCATACGAGAATACACCAACTGTGACAAACATATTTTCTTTCAATTCTTAGAGTGAATGATCATTGCGTCAATCTTAATGCCAAATGCTCAAAATTTTGTGATTTTCAAAGCATGATCTATTTCCATTTGTACGTATTTAATACCAGCAGTGTAAAATTAAAAAAAAAAACTTGAAAAAATGAAAAATTGATTTTAAAAAATTGTATTTTTTTTTAAAATTTGTTATACATGTACCGTGTTTTGAATCAATGTACCATTCTCCGTACCATAACAGAGAACTGACGATCTAACAATACTGTCGGGGGCTGCATTTCACAGACATCGGGGCCGCGTGTGTGACGTGTCTGGTGTAGACCTTACGTAGAATTGTTAGTTACGGTAGCGTGTATGACTTGTAAGATTGTGTAAGTCTTGGATTAAACTTCTGCCCACGGAGGTTTGTTTTATTTTTTTTTTTACGACGGCGTTGTTTGTCCGTCCCCTGTTTCCGTACCTCAAACGCAGCTTCTCCTGCTGTATTGAGCTCTTTTCGTTCTACATTAGGTTGTCGTTTTTACTAATATCATTTTAAGATTTTTTCATGCCTCAATCAGTAGCGTAGCCAGGATTTGATTTTTTTTTTGGGGGGGGGGGGGTTCGAATGGGAAATTTTATAAAGGAACACCGATCCCCACAGTCACAACCAGGAGGTCCGGGGGTCCTCCCCCGGAAAAATTTGGGTTTAGAGGTGCAAAATGATGCAATTTAAGCAGTATTAGTATCGAAAAATTTTATATACCAGCGGTAGCAAGTTAATATTAATTTTTTGTCCATATTTATTGTCTGTTGGGGGGGGGGGGGTTTAACCCAACAAACTCCTCCCCTTGTATGCACCCTTGCCGAATGGTATTCCCTGCGTTTAGTTTCTACTGTTATTGCAATAATTATATTTTAAGTTTAAACGAGAGCAGATAACAAAACTCTTGTCTGGCAGCTTTGTTTACAATTGTGTTTGCCGTGATATTTTTTAAAAGCAAGGAATTATACGTTTTCGGCTAAAAAGTCAACTAACGAGAATTTAGTCAATTACATAATTAGTTAAAAACGTCGTATTTACTACTATGAAAAAAATCAGTCAACACGGAGAAGACAATTTTTAAACAAAGTTGTCGGATCGATTTTTGATATCTGATTTTGTTTAGGCGTAATAAATTGATATCGCTAAAATAAAGCAGAAACTATGCAAATAGTGAAAACCAATTGACTTGCGTAAGTGAAATAATTCACCGTAGAATAACATGTCATAGACTACGTAATAAAACATTAAAAAAACATCCCTTGAACTATTTTAAATAAAATATTTGATTTGAAATTTTTTTCTGAACTCGTGCGATTTTTTTAAATCTCATACCATTGCGTTGTGGGGTTTTAAATGTTTTATTGCATTGCTCGTGGGATGTATATTCACAGTGAATTATTTTATTCATGTAGATCAGTTGGTTTTCCCTATTTTCATGGCAGCGTAACAAGCAAATTTTGACTTTGACGCACCGTTATGAGAAAACCACGAGAACTAAATTTTATTTCTAAGAGGAAACTGTAGGCTAGTCACAAGTATAGTTTACAAAACGAACACAAGTTCATAAAAACATAAAATTATTATTTTATCCTACTAGAACACCCTTAAGGTGACCGCCTGGGTGGATTCATTTTGCGCGTTTGAGGTCCAGAAGTGCAGACGCGGTAAGGATGATGTAAAACGCGCGTCGCGCCTTCCTCTAGCCTCTAGGTGCAAGTCAATCAACTGGCGAGCAGACAACTTGCCTCTATGAGGCATTCAGAGGCGACCGTATCAATTAATTACGTGATATGAAAGTGCATTGTCCACGACTACCTTTTAAAAGATTCTGAGCCAAGATTTTCTTAAGTAAAAATAACCGCAAAACACTCAAATTTGCTTAAGGGCGTTCAAGTGGGGAAAAATGCATAATTTTATATTTGTATAAAATAGTGTTAGTTTTGTAGACATTACTTCAGAGAACATTAACATCTAACGGAAAAAAATTAGCTCATCTAGTTTTCCCGTAATGGCACTTCAAAGTCAAAATTTGCATATTTTTACTTCATACAAAACTTGAAAACCAGTTAACATAATTAAATGGAAAAAAATCACATCAAAACTACGTGTCACTGTCTACGGCTTGTAGCAAATAAGACCTATTACAAAACATTTTATGTTAAATAAAAAATTTCAAAAATATGAAATTTTTTTGTTACTTCTGGAAATTTATTTTAAACACAAAAATATTTTATAATGGGTTTTTATATGTTTCAAGCTGTAGACAGTTACGTGTAGTTTTGATGTAATTTTTACCATTTCAATATATTTACTGTTTTTCAAGTTTTGTATGAAGTAAAAATATGCAAATTTTGACTTTGAAGTGCCATTAAGAGAAAACTGGCTGAGCTAATTTTTTTCCGTTAGAGGTAAATGTACTCTTAAGTAATGTCTGCAAAACTATCACTATTTCAAACTAATATAAAATTATAATTTTTCACCACTTGAACGCCCTTAAGGGGGATTGATCCCTGTCAGATCGGTTTTACGGTTTTTCTTATAAATCAGGGAATAGACACATTTACTTTTTTTCACGCTGACAAGGCATCGCATAGTTTATAGTTTCATTCACTTTTTGGTATCGATATGACATTGTTTCTGTTAATGTTGCGCCCTCTGTAGTCGCTCCCGTAAATAAAACATTTTTTTTCCTTTTCAGCTGTTTCACGTTGCAAAATAATAGCAATTACAGAAAATCGATTAAGTTTGTATCTATGCCTTGTCGTGACAAAAGTTTTGATACATCGACTGGAACAGAAGTTGTCGAGGAGAAACAGATAAATCCAAGGTGGTAGGGATCAATATCCCTTAATGTGTACTGGTGAACCTGAAGCGGGTATCCATATGTGTAACGTTCTTTAAAGGCTATTCCTAATCAGAGCAGCTCTCGGATAATCTTGTAGTGACGGAAGCTCTGGCCTTAGCCTGCCTCCCTAATATTACTGCTAGAGATGTGTTCACATAGTGTGTGTGTGTGATGGTATGTGAGACAGAAATAATGTGTGAGCGGTGGGCTGATGGGCGTTGCACGTGTTGCAGACCAGCCGACGAGCACGCAACTTTCGACCGTACTAGTCACTTCTACGAGCGTCGCGAGGGGGACGCTTACCTGCGCCGCGCCGCCTCCGCCTACCACGTGGCCGCCGACCCTCTGCGCGGGCGAACGCGTGATCGCCT
Source organism: Medauroidea extradentata (assembly GCA_003012365.1). Classification (NCBI taxonomy): domain Eukaryota; kingdom Metazoa; phylum Arthropoda; class Insecta; order Phasmatodea; family Phasmatidae; genus Medauroidea; species Medauroidea extradentata. The sequence goes on along the minus strand of PNEQ01060413.1, from coordinate 42,318 downwards.
CTACAGGAACGGCCCGTACTCCCAGCTCATCGACAGGTAAATACTACACGTAGCCTGTACCACGGAGAAGTCAGCTTGTTAGCGTAGTTATAGTTTCTTGGATGTCATCATTTTACAGAGTGGCCACATTGCACCAAAGGAAATTCCCTGACAGAAAACTAATTTTCTCATTTTGACAAGTTTGAAAACAATTTTCCGGCAATTTATTCAACATATTTTCCAATGAAGGTAAATAGTTCAAGCCCTAACCCTATTTGTGTTGTCCAGCCAGTGAACTTGAAAAAAATAACCAGAGAGAACAATGTACAGTAATTTTCTGAACAAAGAATAGAAAACTTAATTATTATTTCCCATCATATGACTTTTATAGGAGCTCAAAATGAACGAGGCAACAAAATTCCCTGAAATTTTTCAGATGGACCAAAAATTATGTGGAATTTGGCTCATATTTCCAGGGAGCTACAATTTTCCGGATGTTTGGCAACCCTGTTTTACCTTCACTTACACTATACAGAAACGTAGTTTCACAAATAAAATACAATATAGGCTAGTTAGTTTCTGAAATGACATTTTTGAGCTGTCAAAGTGCACTCCTTAATGCAAATACCGTAAAGCATACTTCACCACTTTCATCCCTGCGCAGGATTCTACTACAATCTATTTGTGGTCAAGTGAACTCTTATTAAAGGATCAGCCAACAGGTAAAAAGGGCGATAAGAGAAAAGAGTTTGTACCTTCACATTTGTTCCAAACACTGATCAGCTTAAAGATACTAAAGTTAACATGTTGTCCTCTTATTGACAGAGTTCTTGCAATATTCTTTGTCATTGATAATAATTGTCTTTTATTAACATTGTGTTATGTGAATCAATGATCAAGTGCATGATTAGGTTACTAATAGTACAGTGGTATATAGCAGTATTAAAACAACCCTGCTATCTATGCAAATGGCATGTACCAGTAATGTGTTTGAATGTTTCTTGCAATGGGACAGAATAACATAGGTACTGTGCTATTTTGGACATACACCATTGCGATATGTGTCGTCCCAGAAATCTTAGAATGCGACTAAGAAAAACGAGAAAACAAGCCTAGTTGGCTGTAGTCAAACCAAAACAACAGAACATGGAAGATCCAGTAAGAAATTAATCAAAGGAATTTTTTTTTTTAAATTTATCGTCGTTAGTTTTTCTTAGTCTCATTATAATATTTCTGAGACGACATATATAGTAATGGCGTATGTCCACAATAATACAGTTTGTCGATATTATAGCAGTGTCAGAGCAACCCTGCTATGTTAATACTGCATAGTAGTATTAAAACAACCCTGCTATGTCAATGCTGTATAAAATTTTAAAACAACACTGCTATGCTAATGGTGCGTTTATTTGACGTCACTGTCTAAGAAGAGGACTTTCCGTGCTTCACAGCAAATTGTAATGACTCTTTCGTGTCGCTGTTAGTTACGCCAACTTCCTAGACCATGGATCAGGTCAACTCAGTAGTAAAGTAGTGGTACAAATGTTTAAAACTATCAATGAAGTTTTAAAACTAATGGTGAAGTGCAAAGCACTGACCTACTTTATAAATGTATATTTGTATTTGCGTGGATACGTTTTGTATTTTTTAATTTTTTAAACTACGCGGATGTATTAAAAACACATTTTTTAAATCAAATGTGTAAAAATATTTTTCTATCTCATTGTGAAGGTATCATGAAGTAATTTGTGCTCTTTCTTCCACAAAAATTATCTCATTTCTGTTGTAAGAGTTGGTGTAACATACTAAATGTATTAACAGAAAACAGTAAGTTGCAACTGACTTGCCCTTACATACAAACTAAGACATTTGTGGAAATAACCTTTAGTTTAATGTCTCAAAACTCAGTAGATTTTATTTTTAATTTTATTTTTTTATACAAAATTTCAACTTTTCCATTTTGGCATCCTTAACTTGCAGATATGTATTAGACACTTGCTTTAGGGAGGCATGAAATTTAGACATACCACTGTTTTAGTCACATCACACTACATTACAGTACTGTATTTAGATACATGCTGCAAGTGGGGAAAGAAATGTGGAAGTAAAAATTTAGCAGCGCTTTAAATTTTAATTTTACAATGAACATTCTGTAGGCCTCTACGGACATTTGTGCTCGTCAATGTACGCTACGGAGTAGATTAAATATTACCGTTTATTATTATTTCTATGGTTGGTAGTCATGGTCTCGTACAACTAGGTTAATGTCAAGTAGGCAATAGGTGTTTGTGTGGACATGTGTGCGCTTGTGCCAAATGGTAGTATTGTTTAGTAAGAGTATGTGGCAAAAGGCCAAAGTGCATAAATAAGAAATTTTAACAACCAACAAGATGTTTTTCTTGCATGTTAATGTATAAAGCCTACAAAGCACACGGGAAGTGCTCACTTCTTGGCATGGAGCTAGATTGGTGTGTGTTGCCTACAGGCCACTCACCTGTTCAATAAGTTAGTTGACCTGGCGCGTGAGCCGTGCTGTAGCGTGGTACAGAAAATCATTTTTCTTTTAACGATTTTAAATGTTTCCAATGAGTTTATCTACGAAAAGAAGACACACTTCGAACTGTCCCTCATGGTTTTTTTTAGCAGGCCGCTAATTAAAAAACATTATTTCCAAGCTCCTCGAAAGTTCTAAAAATAACTTTTTCACGTTACTGTAGCTGTGAAAATATCAACCGTAATCGGAAAACTAAATAATAAAGATCTGCAGTGGATTTTATCTCATACTTTCCAGAAATAAAATAAAAGGGCCATCGCTTGACAAGCAAATTTTTAATTTGGTCTAGCATGCTAGATTCATGAAAAAAAAAAAAAGCTGCAAAATAAGGTATCATTTACCTGAGCAGTCACTTTCATTTTAACACGCATGAATCGAAGTAATAATTTAAGTTTGATAAATTGATTTTTATTGCATCCAAAAGACCATACATAATGGTATAGGGCATGTCAAAAAATATTATAGGCCTATTTACATACTACACACAAAAAATATATGTACACACAAAAAACACAAAACGTACACACACACGCCTTAACACACACTTGTACATAACATCCAGTCCTTCATTTATCCTTCAGTAGAGCATTAACTTACATGCTGTAGAACTAGCCTTAATGTTAAGCTATACCGAAATCCACATAGGCCTAGATATTTTGGAATGTCACCACAAGAGGTTACTGATTGTGTTGCTTGCTGAGACTGTTTTTGGGGAAAAAATAGGAAATAATCTTTTTCTTAAGTGAATATATCATTATAATATTTTTCATATCGAAGATTATATATTTGGCAATAGGTTTCTGCCATAGTGTTGGCCTAAACTACCAAAGTTCCTTGGGTTATCCTCTACCTCATGCGACACACTGCTACTGACATTCTCCAAAAGGCAGGAGGTTTTTGCACATTCTACTAAAAGGATTAACAATTACGTATCTAGGTATGTGTAAACGGCCTAATAAATGCAACCAATGACGTATATGACACCCAGTTTACCACGAATAGTTAATGCAAATACACGTTCATACAACTGTGACTACATCCGACTACTGACAGTGTGTTTGTGTGAGTAAGGTACGGCGCCTAGGGAGATGGTTTCGCCTGACACTTCAGTGGTGACCCCATCTGTAGCGGCTATTGAATCAACCACTTTAATTTGCCAGCTTAAACTAATAGGTTTTTTTTTTGTTACATATTGGCCACATCCAGAACTTGTAACTTGAATGGCTTTGAAAATGTTTTCGATTGCTTCGTTTTTTTTTTAAGTTACGAATATCTGCGTATACTGGCGTTGAGTTTTGGCGCATTGCTTTGGTTTGCACAGTTGTTTTTTACATTACAGTCTGTGCGCGCACTCACCTTATACGATGCGACACGAACGTAGATTCCTGTACGCCGCGCGCAGACCGTCCCACCGTACCCTGCCGGTGACCTGTGACCTTAGACACCCCCCCCCCATCATTCAGTTGTCCCTCCCCCGCTCATGACCCACCCTTCTTCGACAGTCCACGAGGGTTGCGGCGTTGCCAGCCAACCCAGCTGCTGCGGACGTGGCAACGCCGCGCACTTGTTCCGGGCGTTATTGATTTTCCTTGGCAGCTCCTGTTGGTGCGAGGGAGACGGAGTGTGGTTTCTAGGGGTATGGTGTAGGGTGGGGGAACGGGAGCTTAACACCCCTCCCCCGCCCAATTGCGTTGTGTGCGCAGCGCGCCGTGTTGGCCGCGGCCGCGATCTTTTAGCGAAAGTGCCCTCCTCCCCTTCTCTTCCTCCCCCGCAGTGCGAACCCGGTCAACACACCTACCCTCCATCTCCCTTCGCGTTCAGATATTTGCAGCATGTTATATTTTTGCACAGTTATCCCGACTAGAATACATGCCACTACCATGTAGCAACATGAATCTTGTCATATAGTTTGTGTGGACATGCAGTTGTTAAGTGTGTGTGGTAGATACATAACGCTAAAAATATCAATCGAAATCTACACATACTTGACTGTTAATATGGGGAAGAAAAAAAAAACTACAAAACAACAATTATACATTATTTGCCAACTTTAAGAAACTTTTGCTCAGGCGGTTAGCAAAAACTGTTGTCTAGAGTGAAAAGATTTGCTATTTTGCAGCTTCTTGTGCGCCTAGTGTTTTCTTCAACCACATACATACTGCAGCATGTGTATAATATTCATTTCACATCTTCCCCTTCTCATTTTTTAGGACATGCTAGACAGTTTTTTCACATGAGTGCATATCTCAAAAGGTTTTTAACAGAATGCTTGAAATTTGAGACAGTGAGCAGTTCTACAATGTACAAATTAATGTAGGCTTGCAAAACAATGCTCAGTTTGCCAGCAAATAAATATTTTTATTTATTTGGGTTACGTATGTAACAGCATTTTGTGATACTTCATGTACAAAAGTTTAAAAAACTATGAGGTTTATTGTTGCAGAAAATTTGGCTGTAAATCTATAATTGGTGGGTCCAGTCTGTAACTATATAGCTTGAAAAACATGGTATGAAAGTAATCTATCCTAACATATTTTTGAAACGACAAGTGTGTAAATGGTACTGATAGAAGTAGGTAACATTTACTCAATAATTGAAACAGATGGTTACCAAGTGGATATCAAGAAATGTCGTAGGTAATTATGTTTAAGTTACGGTATCTAGTTGTGTTGTTGGACCCACAATATAGTTTTAAAACTATGCTTCAATATTTATACATACTAGGTTGCTTTTAAAACTGTATTCATCAAACCATTAAAAATTTCCTGACATGGCTCTTCTACACTGGGATGGAAGTGAATAATAGTCCATAAACCCAAATACAAGAAAACAGCAGTATATTTTTTAGTGTATCCTAGCCTTGGGTTATGTTTTGTTGGGTATATTATGCTGTGTAATTCTTCGTTAAAAAGTTTCTGCACGTGTAAATAAAAATCGTTTTGAAATATCAATATTTATCACGAGTGTCTCTTGTAACTCTGTGTTACTGGCAAGTTATTAACTTAAAATTGAATTTCACAAGAATGCTGTAGGATTGTAGTGACACAAATGTACCAAGTAGATGTTTAAACATTTTAGAACTTGTTGATACAAGAGGCAAAATGAAGTTAGTAGTTCAAAGTCCTCGGAAGTTAACAAGATTGTTTCTTCCATAGCATAAACATTTTGTGAATAGGGTAGAGTTTAGTTGAATTTAGTTTATTAGAGTAGAGTTGAACATAACTGTGAATGTGTAGATGATGAGTGTGGTGTTAATATTTGATTATGGGTTTAAATAATTTTACAATTTTTAGGTAACATAGAAATTTTTACATTTAACATCAAAATATTTAAATCCTAAGAACTTGAATTCAACAAGATTACACGGTAACTAGTTATGTTGCAAATTTATTTCAGAGCACAACCCACACACCACCGTCCCCTCAGTAACTCGTGGAGTTACGAAGGTTCTCCTAGTGTGCGCTACGCCACAGTGCCGCCAACCCCTGAACCCTACCCCGAGGAGAGGAGAGAGACACAACCTGTGCCTCACAAGAAACGGACCAAGTCCAGGTAAATTGCTGAAGTTAATTGTAGTTATCCAATATTTGTTTAGTGGTTGTGTTTGGATTTTAATTTTGCATAAAGCCCCAGAGCTCTGTAATAATAATTAATATGTAAACCACTACATGTTTCTTGCCTTCCGCCAGGGTCAACTACATTAATGGGAGAAGGCTAGGGTGAAGGGTAAACGAGCTTCTCGACAAGCGAGGGTGGGACTATCTCTTGGCCATAGGTGTGGATGAAGTGAGGTCTGTGGAGGTGCAATGAGATGAGGTTGGGAGGGCAAATGGGAGTTCCCCGAGAAAACCCGGCCAAGGGCAACATCCACCATGTTTCCCACATGCCAATATATCAGACCCTGGATCCACTGGGTATCAAACCAGGATTGCGTATGTGGGAGGCGAGAACTCCTCAACAGCTGTCCCTTTACTGTAATGAAAATAATTTTCTGAAATTACTGTTTTTGTTTCAAGTTTTTTTTTAAGGAAAGTAAATGTGTTGTTTTGTGTGGCTGCGAGTGTGGCATCCGTCTATTTTTCAGCTGAATTTTGCTGGGTTTGATTGAAATGTGAGGAGACGTTTCCTCCTCAATTTTGAAATCTAATTTTTGTAGCTCTAATTATATATTGTTATTGTGTGACAGGTGTGTTTTAACTAGGTAGCCCAATGGAAAACAACATGTGAAGAATTTCCCATTATTATTTTAAAAGTGCCATTATGGTGACAATCAGAAAATAATTTAATGGCTTTACTTTTGAGATTGGTCATATGTTCAATGACCAATCCATCTATTTACTTTTAAACAATTGTGTTAGAATTAAGCTGAATTATTAGGGTGTTACTACTATTATTATACACAGCGAGAGTTCAGAACAAAGTAATTTTAAATAATGTGGTGCTGAAAACGGGGGAAGAACGCCAGTTGTAAAGGATGGATTTAAAACAGGGGCTAAGGGGCACATAGACGGGCCTAGGGTGCCTAGAAGCTGAAGTGCAGCCATTGTTTTATCCAAAAGCAAATAATACTGCCAAATGTAATTTAACATGTAAATCCCTATCCCTACTCGCACCATGGCTCTCAGGTGGACAATGCCCTTAACCTGTGTTATTTATCTTTTTTGTGGTGTGGAACAGTGTGTTGCTTAATCAGCAGGTCCGGCAGCGAATCAGGCTCCAACTCGGGTTCCAGCAGATCACGTTCGAGATCTCGCAGTCATTCACATTCTAGTTCCAGTTCCAGCCAGTCGGCCTCCAGCAGCGCGAGCTCGGGGACGTCTACGCCGGCCACAGAGAAGTCTTGCTCTCCACACAGGTGGGTAGGTCGATTTGCTACGTAGAGAATGGTCCTCCACACTACTAGATTATGACTCACAGAGTTTATTATAAACTTAAAGAGTGAATGGTCAATTTCCGTGCTGGTTTGTGAACTACTGTTCTCGTCTTATTACTGGAAGTCTAGCATCATGAAAGGAATCGCTATCAAAATAAAAGTAGTTACTTTTTAATAAATTAAATGCATATAATCTTAAATTCAGGAACATCAAAAACCATTTAAAGAAACAGAAGGACTAATTCAGATGGAATAAAGACGACATGATAGAAGACTGAATAAGTAATAAGTAAACGTCATAATAATTGTGACGTAAACTTCAAAGTTTAATAGTGCATTTTAGTTAAGTTAAATTCTTTTGGATAATTAATTGATCACAAATGTTTTATGCCAGATTCAGGGATTTCTAGTATCAATACTAGTACAGTACATATTTAACATTTTAGGTTTGCCTACAAAGTAGTGTCCGTAATTGTAGGAGGCTAGCTACGCCAAAGATTTTATATAAGAGCAATGCAGGCTTGGTTCAGAAATAGTTGAACAACCAAAGTCGTTAAACCGGAAACTTAAAACTAAAGAAGGGACATAATCTACATTTTTTTATATTGCTTTAATGCCGTTCACTCTGAACATGTTCTTAGCTGGTCTGCTTTTGTTTTTTCATGTTTATCAGCTTTACAAGTTGTCGAACTGTGAATTATATTTTATAATGTCCGAATTGTATCTTCTTGAGTTATTCATCTTACGCTGGTACATATAATAGCTGAGTAATTATAAAGTTATGGCTCCAGAGTGGTAACTGGTAGTAGAAACGTTTCACTTGAATGTTGGAAGTATGAAGTAAGTTTACACAGTTGTAGGCTATAAAAGTTATTGCCAGACAATGGTGAATTAAGCTTTTTACATGGGGGGGGGGGATGCGTTAAAAAGTGTGTGTGCATACAGCCCAAGGCAAAAGTGGGTGGTCCAGGGGCCTCCCCCAGGAAAACTTGGATTTTGAGATACTAAATGGTGGTGCCTGTTTAAGGAGTTTTGCAGACAAAAAATTGGATGGCATAAGAAAGAAATTTTTATATGTTCATAAACAAGGGAACAAAAGGCACATGTATTAACAATGGGACTGACATCTGAGTAATTTATGAGCCATAGAGCCAGCGTAGGAATGAGTGAAGTGAATAAGTCAAAGTCCAAAAATACAGAAATCCCTTTGGCAGTTCCGTATCATGAAGGCCTCGTCAAACTCGGACCCATTCTCAACTAAGGCTACAGAATCACCACAAACCCAAAACCTTCATTCCAGACCACCTAGGTTGGTTTGCAGAGATGACCACCCATCCTCCGCAACAAACTAGTATACCCCGAACTCCCATATTCTACAGCTACCAACACTACTACTAATCTCAAAGGTTCTCATCCCTGCAGTAGCCCACGTTGTGGCTCCTGTGCCATCCACCAGCCTTCTACATCATTCAAAAGCAGGCAAACCAATCACATTTACCCCATCCAAGGTAGTTACCCGCTACAATGTGATGCTGAATAAATTGGCCTCACCACCAACACTCGGACAGAGAATGAATGGCCACAGAGCGGACACCAGACAAGCCATAGCAGGTAAAGACATTAACGCACAGGGAAAACCAGTTGCTTCCCATGCAGCCCACCATAACAAGGACTTCTACTCGTGCTACAGCACTAGAGTAGTGAGCGCCCTGCCACCTACAAGCAATAGCTCTGAACTCAGACGATGGGAACTAGCTCATCAGTACATCACTAATTCCAGGCAACCACCAGGTCTCAATATAAGATAACATCCTCAGTCAGTCAGCTTCCCACAACCATTTCACTTGTATCTCCTCATTAGCCTCTACACATTCTCTTCTACATGACGGTTTTGAATCTCCCGTCTCATATCAGTTTAACCACACTAGCCGCTAGTTGCATCAGCAACGGTCCATCTGCAGCCACACTGCAGTCAGCCATGTCTCTTCGCCTGAGGAAGCTGCTGTAAGCAGCGAAAAGTTGCGATACGCGCTTCGGCGATTATGTGTCCTATATTTTTGTGTGTATCTATCGAGTACCAAAACGTAAGTACTTCTGCTTCTGTCTTTCGTACATACTATATTTAATTTATATAAGTTATCAGTATGAAAATATTCAATTCTGTATCAGATAAATGCACTGCAGCAGAGTACCGTATTTATTTTCTTCCTGATTTATGAGAGGGAAAGTGTGTTGGTTCTACAGTAGACTTTAGTTTGTGTGTTAGGGATGTTTTACAGCTTGATGGGTTGCAATGTGGCGCAAGACAATTTGTTTTATTTCCCATCTTGCTGCAGTGAAAATGAGTATGTCAACTACAGCATCTTTCTTAGTTCAGTTGAAGCACTCTGTGTCCAGTGGTTAGTACTGGTGTATGTCAGTGTTCAGTAAAAATTGTCACAGTTTTGCTAATGTGCTGGTGTTTTTCTAGCAGGTTGTCATAAATCTTGTGAAAAATCATTATAATTTTGTTGACTTAAGAATAAAATGTAGTGAAAGAAAGGAGGTATCTTTATTTTATTAGAGACAACATTGGAAGCTTAATTTAAAAGGACGAGTATCAAGACAGCTATAACTGCAATTTATTTGCTATGTTATTCTTTAGAATGTCTTGAATTTTAATCCCTGAATATAGACTTTGTCCTGAAAACTGTGTTGCCCAAAACCCTGATTTACTGATAGGTGAGACAATGATATTGTATGAAGGATATGTCATGGGTGCAAGATCTAATTTTTCAAATAGGTAGCTGTAATAAGCAAACAAACTACACTAGACTACCAGTTTTATGAATACTTACGGTTCTATTCATCACATTTGTAAAATTGATAGGCCCGTATTTTGCATCCGACCCCGTAATCAAATTTTAACATAGCGTTTTCTGAAAAATTTTATTAGTTGGGCCCCAATTTTCATAGAGTTTTGCGGGAAAATAATAAGTATAATAATCAAAATATATGTAAGTACATATATTTGTAGCCAGAAGTCTTGTGATCAAAAGTATACGTCTCAAGGGTAGCTTTTGTCGACCCGAGGGTGGAAAAAAAAAGGGTGGGGGGGATACTAAGTTCCTTATGGCAAGCGCACAGTCTAACTTCCGTAGCATGTAACGGAAAAAAAATAATAAGGCAAGTGAGCTAGTGATAGATAAAATGTTAATTTACCTTAAATTAATTAGGATGCATAAAAAGACTAACTGAATATAAATACATTTCACAAGAAGCATAAATACATATTAGCAAGTAAAACACAATTGGGAGCAGCGGCACGTGGCTGTAGTTTGTTTACAAAATACGTGAGTATAAAGTCGAAATGAATTTCAATACAATAAAAAGGTTATGAATGTTAACCAAGATTGGCATTAAGCGGTTTCAAGTTAAACAAACTTCCTGACTCTACTTTACTAAAGGGAAAACAAATCTGGGGCTGAACGTAAAAAGTAAAAAATATAATCGGTGCGAATAAAATGTGTCACTTTCATGTAAAATACCTTTTGGTTTCCCTTAAATGCCAGAATAATTTTTTTCAGCATACAAATTTACAGTATTTGGATACTATTGTTACGTTTATGCCACAGTACAACACTGTGGTTAGAGTCGGTAAGTGATAGTTGTTGAAGTAAACATAAACGTTTGTCACCTTTCCCTGTTGTGATGAAATATTGGTTACCGGTAATGAGAAAGGGAAGATGCAGAAATGAACAATTACAGTACATTGTTTTCCCACAGTGTGTATCACTTTACCATTCCCATCACAATGAAGAGTTTATAGGGTGACGAGCGTTACTGTCATTACTGTTCAGTTAAGGAGTCCCTAACTAGATCTTTCGTGACCTGAGGATATATTATTATACAATATTGTAAGTTAAGAATATCAGACCTGGTGTGACTAATACACAAAGAAAACTCACTAAACAACAAAAGTGTAGCAATGCGCATACAGCTGTCAGGAGTTACAAATCTTGTTCTGAGGCATGTGTGAAGATTTAAGTAGTAGTGTTGTTAAAAATTACATTGTAGTGAAAGACATTGTGAACTGTGTTTTAGTAAATTGTTTATTTTTATGTGTGTGCGAGAGAGAGAGATAGTATGTGTTTTTGTGTGGTCTATAGTCACCACAGCACAGTGAGGAGTGGGCGCGTGGGTGGGGTGGCGCTACAGTCGACTGTTAGTGCTCCCCACACGAACAACATCAACCCTGCTGTGCACAGTGAGGACCGTCGCCCCTTGGCTATCTGTGTGCGCAATCTGCCCGTCCGCTCCAGCGGTGAGTGACACAACATGAGCTAACTTACACCACTAAATTTTGTGTGTTATGAACCTGATCTATAAGATATCCTGTGCAGCCATAAATGCTTGGCTGACTCTTCAGCAGACAATTTAACAATGTTTGTTTATCTATCAGAATTTATTGTAATGTTGAATGTCTGAACTGTAGAACTTTTAAGTGACTTGTGCTTATAATTTTTAAACACTTAGACTGAGTGTTAAACCTTGAGTTTTAATATTTTGGTTGTCCGATAAATGAAATTATGAATTTACTAGAGACCGAAACAAATATGCTAATGTCACGGTATTGGACTGATGTGTAGCGTGGGTTTGTGTTTAGATACAAGCTTGAAGGACGGTCTCTTCCACGAGTACAAGAAGCACGGCAAGGTGACGTGGGTGAAAGTAGTGGGGAAGGCAGGGGACAGGTACGCACTCGTGTGCTTCAAGAAGCCAGACGACGTGGAGAAGGCTCTTGAAGTGTCCCACGACAAGCTCTTCTTTGGCTGCAAGATAGAGGTGGCTCCCTACCAGGGGTACGATGTTGAGGACAATGAATTCAGGTGACACTCACTGCCAGTCCATATGGCTGTGTGTGATGGATGTGTAAGCAGAGTTACAGTGGTGCATGCTTTGCTTCAGGTTTTAAAAGCTCTGTCAACTCCAGAGTCCTGGCAATAACAAAGATAGGACTTACATGATAAATTAGGTGGTGTTTGACAACATTATATATATGCACCTTCACTGACTCTCTTTGTTTATCTTGGTGCAGCTAGTGTTACTACACAATCTTCAAGTTTTTTTTTTCAATGACGTAATAATTGTTTTTGTCCGAAAGCTATATATTGAAATGTTTTTGGCATGTAAATCTCTATCCTTGCTAATGCTAGCATTCTCAGATACACGTCATCCTTAACAGTAGAGTGCTCATGTAGGTCACAACATAGAGTAGTATGATGGTACCACAATCATAAAGATGTCATCCACAGCATAAGGGATGAGATATTAGGGTTCTGAGTGAGGTTCGGCAATAGAAAAAGGGTGGCTGCATTGAAGAAATATCTCGCCTCACTTGACATTAGTGGCACTGATTTATTTCTTTAAACCTCTTTTAAGACACAAAAAGAAAAGTACACAAATTAGTTCAAAGTTTTACCGGAGATGATGAGCATTGTCCCGCCACAAACAAAACATTAAAAGTTTCTCTTTCTTGAGGCGTCATCTCAAAGACTACACCATCTTCCTAGGGGAATAAAAAGTAGCACTGCTACTAAACTATATTAAGTTTGAAGAGCAACAAATGTACTTGCATTTTAACTAGTTAAGAAGACAACAAAATGTCAATTTGGCATTCTGGTCCGCGTTGTGCTGGCGAGCAACACGACCAACCAACACAACTACCCGGCTAGCGATCTCCATACCGACTGAAGCTACGCAGTACTTCCACTTGTCGGAAGACTGATGTGACCTTCAGGGTGTCCAGCAATCGGGAAATTGCGGGAAGTATGTACTGGAATTGTACGTGAATTTTTCAGGCTCGTGAATGTGCGGGAAATGTACTTGAAATTTTTCTTCCCTGCGGGAAGTTCTCTGCCACCAATCGTTCGTTGTCAGTCATCAAGAAATTCGAAGGTACATTGACAGCTGCAACTTTAGTTATTTCTAGTGACAAGTGTTTTTTGTAACTCGTAAAGTCGCAAAATTTTTAATTTTTGTTTAAAATAGCTAATTTGCATACTGTACAAAATTACAAAAATTTTTTTTACTTTTTCCGTAGTAAAGAACGCCTTCGATTTGAGAATCAATTGCAACTGAATCGACAGAATCAATTTTCGACACCGAAATCGCGTGTATATAGAAGTAGATGAGAAAATGGCGGGCGTATGATAAGGTTTAATGAATGCGTTTATTTATCCTGTTTTTTTGCGGTACTTGGTAATTGTTTATGTTGTTTAACATTATACACTAGACCTCCGATTTTACGAATACTCACGGTTCCTCTCATCACGTTCGCAAAATCGCTACCTTCGTAAAATCAATTGCGATGTATCCCCCCCCCCCTCGACCGTAGCGTAAAATTTTAAAATGGCATTTTTTCTGCAAAATGTCTCTAGTCGGGCCCGACTCCCGTAGCATTTTGCGGGAGATTAATTAACCTATAGTCTGTCTCATGTAAGAATTCCAGTTTTTGACATTTCTGAAAACTATCAATTGTTCAAATTTCTGCAGGAAAATACTTTTTATTTTCATGTACTGTATAGTTTAAGAGCCAACTGATTGTGTTTGTAAAACAATCTTGTGGCAAGGGAAAACATTGCTTATTTCATGGAAACAGCTGTAAAAAGAAATACTAACACAACTGTCAAAAAGTGGAATTCTTATATGAGACAAACTATAATAATGTAAACATAAATTTATATCAGCAGCTAGACGTCACACTGTTGAGCGGTAGATATGACCGACCCTTGTCCTAAAAAAATTAAAAAATTCGCGATTCCGACTCGAGCGTATAGCCCGACTTCCGTAACATTTTACGGAAAAATAAAGCAAGTGATAGTTGAAATATAAATATCAATAGGCAGACGTCTTACAATCAAAAGAACACCGCTAAACAACCGATATTACTGATTTCTGTCCTAAAAAAATTAGAGTACCGAGCGGCCGAGTGCCTTCTAGCAAGCGAATAGCCCGATTTGAGTAGTGTTTAATGGGGGAAAAAAAGTAGGCATTCGTTATTAGCACTATGCCCTTGTAAATTATTCACCAAAGAAGGAAGGAAAAATCGGATGTATTTATTTATTTACTGCGCAGTTTTATATAACTTAACGTCAAAACAATCCTTCGACGTTTGATGAATTGTACACGAACGTAGATATAAGTAGCGTGCAGAGCGGACAGATAGAGCAACTGTATGAACGTTCACAAGATGGAAGATAGATAGTGGCACCGTAGCATATTCCGACGTTCAATGTTCCAAAAACCCCATTTTGTGATGTTCTTACCTAAAATCGTCGAGAATTACATGTATAAGTGGTTGCAAATCATCACTTCCACAGCCAGTATATAGTTTAAGAATAAATTAGGAGTTCTTGGATTACGTAATATACGAACGTCTATTTGGTTTTCAAATTCGACATACTCGGAGGCAGATGTTTCTACACGTAGATAATAGGTACGTAGTGCTATTATCGTGCTCACTTGTGAAATGCATGTTTTACGACACGCAGTAACGCATTCTTTAAGCAAATGATGCGCCAAGTTAATTGTTTTAAGTACGTACAATGTTAACCCAATAAAGAAAAAATAATTTCGCGCTATTATTTATAGTGTTTGTGTAAAAGCGTAAATGTATTCGGCATGGGAGAGATTTAAGACGTCGTGGAACAGCTTAATAGGAGGCTGTACTATAGTTAAATGAGCATATGCGCATGCGCTACAATTTTGCGGTTATAGTACGATTTCAATATAGATCCTAATACGTCATAGTTGATGGAGACAGGCCGGCCGGCTTGGCACAGGCAGTGGCAACGTCGCGGCACTGTTTTCAAACTGCCACATTTTTTAACGGATTTTCACAATTTTTTTTTATTTTCAATATTGTGACTTACCAAGTAATAACTGCAACTCTACAATTCATATTTTAATGCCGGGAATTAGATAATGTACAGTGGAACCCTGTTACTACAGGAGTTCGTAACAGCATAAAAAATTGTCGTAGTTACGAGTTGTCGTAAGAACCGAATGTTTATACAAACAATCAATTTTCTAGGTTATTGACGTATGTGGGATAGGAATAATAACAGTACAGTTTGCCTTGGCTAGTATCTCTGCTATTATAAAACAAGACTGCAAAAAACGATAGGCACGTGTTACTTAGGCATAACATTCAATAATTTTATTTATTTCACGATTTTTATTAGCTTTTTGTTACCATTTTCGCTCGCTACAGCACGGCAAAAGTTAAGGTAAACAAAACAAAAATGGAAGTCTAGGGAGGCGGCAACTAAAATGAACAGCACTGCCAGCTCACTTGTGATTTGGCTGGAACGAAAAACGCTGCACCAATAAGAGCTTATGACTGTACTAACAAAAGATGCGCGGCTGTTCCACATTACCTACTTTCTTAAGCAAAGATGTTCTGAAGTAGCAAAGTCAAAGCAACAATAACAGTTTTTAGTATGAGTATAGTTTATTTATCCAATCCAACATAAATTTAGCTAAAATAAAAACCTATCATTAAGAAGTCATAACACGTAACGTATAAAACAGGACACAAAACAACTAGGTTAAGTTACGTAAACGTAACTTTTTAAATTAACTTCTTGCAGTATAACATACACAACAAAAAAAATCATACTGAGTTTGAAACTCTGCAATGCCTTTCGTTATAATAAAACCAAGATGACGGAAGCGATGCTGTGTACTTAGTCCACGTGCCACTTTCGCTTTCATGCTGTACCAAGATGGCGTCAATAACAATCGAGGTCAAGTCGAGTAAGTCAGAGCAGATTTGCCAGATGCAACTGCATTTCCATTCCCACCGTTGCCATATCTCACGTTTTTCACTCGGCAACGCTGATCGATGATTATCACGTGAGCTTGTATTTATTATGTTTACTTATAATTTTAAAAAAATAATTCTGCGCGGTATGTTGATGATTGTTGCTTATGAATTTCTCGTATATACGAACGTGCTCATGACAATACCACTCGTAAATAGTAAGTACCGAACATTTATATATTAAACTGCATACACAAACTGATGGTGCATTACAAAACACTCATAATTACGAACGTCTCGTAATATCCCATACTCGTAGTAATGGGGTTTCACTGTATGTTTTTTTTTTTTTTCATTATCAATGTAATTCCTCAGAATTTTTTTTTGGGCATAGAATTTTGTTATTTTTTGAGGGTTCCTGAGATTGTATTCGTAGAATCGCTACCTTAGTTAAATCCAGGGTTCGTAAAAGCAGGGGTCTAGTGTAATTGGGGATGCTGGTAGAGAAATTAAAATTCAAAATCTAAAATTTAACTGTTAAGGCAAGAGAAAAATATTAAATATTACGTGTCAATTTTATCTGATTCAAGTCTTGTTTGGACTCATTTCAAAGCTAATTTAATTTCAAGCGACTTTTCTACGTAACTTTTACTTGTGTTTTGCCTTGTTTGGATTTTTTTTTATCATGTGGCTTCTTATCTTGCTTCTCCTGGAATGAGATTTATTTGGTAGGCTGGTCGTAGTTCGCTTGCTTGGAAGCACGTACAAAAACGTGCTGGGTTTTAGAATTTCAAGTAAGCTTTGAGCTAGCCTGTGTTGGGATGGATTTATCTGTCAGGCAGGTCAGAGTTCACCCGCTTGGAGGCACGTACAGGGACGTGCTGGAATGCTGTGAGCTCTTATGTGCGTTTCTCGTTCAACGTGGGTGGTAGTGTCGCATGCAATGGAACTCCGAAAAGGTGGTGATCCGCGACAGATTGATGACGCTGCACGTCCCTAATTAATAACTTAATGAATGTTTAGCTGGTATGGTGGAACAAAACGCTTTGCAAATTTGTCAGTAATTATGATACATATATATTTTAGGTTATAAATGTCAATTGACTAGTTTTTCTTAAGTTGGATCCTGATGTATCACTCCGTCGCTAGGCCGAGTAAGTCGGAGTGTTCGCCCGGGAGGTAATTAGTTGGGGCGTCATGGCGGGAGGAAGAGGACGCGTGAGATGTGGTAGAGGGGCTGTGAAGCCTAGAGGACGGATTCGTTAGCAGAGATTCTTTTTTTGTCTCTCTTTTTGGCATGCAGCCTTTTCTTTTATAGTTGTGTAGTAATAACCGCATAGTCAGTTACTCAGGTAGACGAAGTGCCGGGCCAAGTAGCTATTACTACTGAGGGCAGGCAGAAAGGTGTAATACGTAGATAAGAAAAATCCACCTCGCCTAACTCTTGGCGAGCACTCACTATATGAATTGCCTTTGTATGGTAAATTTCATCAAAAGAGGTTAAATAAAAAGAGAAAAAAATGCCGATATTATGGTTTTCATTTATTTATACTTCTGTGGCTGATAAACCTCACTGCTATCTGGGCATCAGTATAATAGGCACCGCCTCTACATCAGTGCGTTTGTTTTCGTCTTTGTTCTGCCGGCATAACTACTTACAATAGCAAAAAAACAGAGCTACTTCCCCGAATGAACACCACAACAACAAAGCAACACCAGCCCTGTTACACTACACTTTTGTCTAAATTTGGCATACTTTATTAAACGTAAGCTGAAAACTACAGGAATGATGGTTATCATTATTTACTCCCGAGGTCTTCAATTCAGTTGCTTCTAAGCCTTAAGCACGCAGGTGTAGCAGCAACATTAAAAATGCATTGTTTTTCTGTGTTCCAGGTCTTTTTTTGCATCAGAGTCGGAATAAAATTTACAGTGCTGATTTTTATATATATTTTTTCTGCTTCGTTAATCATGCTGACATTTTCAGATAATCTGAAACATGTACTGGCATCTAGGGACTTATGTTTTATGGATAGAATTTCTTCCTTTGCTGCTGATTGACTTGTCGCCACCACCAGGATATTTACGTTTGGTAGACATTATCTGTAGATAGTCACATTTTATAAGAGACTAATCGAGACAAACACTCTGCTGCCCCATAACCCTCGTCAACCATTACTGTCAAGTGTTATCTACGCATGTGCTAGACTGAGCAGGGACTGGAAATGATGCTGTGCTGCCAATTGGAGATATTCTTCCACCATACGGATAATAAAAGTTTAGGATAACTGATGGTTACAGGATGTTCTACTGTAATAGGATAACTAGTCAGAATGTTTTTTATATAAATTATAATTTATAATCTTAAATGAAAGTCACATTTCATGATACTTATTGTGATGAAAATTAATTTTTTTGTTTGCTTAACTAGGCTTGGTAACATTCACCATATTGTACAAAATGTCATAAGTTTGTTGTATTATCAAAAGCACACACACGTAATAGAAGTGTGCATGCAAAAATTGGTTGGGCTGTTTGCAAAACCGACCACTTCCAAATTTGTAAGTTGATAGTTCAGTATAAGTGTAATTTCCTATCCTGAACTACATATAATGTAGGCATGAGGACAGCTTGTAATCACATTTATTTAATGTTTAATTTTGTTGTACTGTAAAATAAAGAAGCTAACATTTTACGATCAGGTTTTCTGCTGTTGTGGTCAGCTATTGTAAGTCTAAGAAATAAATAGATGTGTAAAACTGTGTAAATGAAGGGTGTAATTCATATAAATGTAATTGTTTATATTTATTGTCGTGTGATTTTGTATATAGTAGTACATAATTCTAAAAGGTGGATATTCAGATTAAAAATTATTTTTAGTAGTTTATGCTAGCAGGAAATTAGGTATTGTGGAAAATGTGTTACCATAATGTTGGTTACAAACGTTACAGGCCGTATGAAGCAGAGCTGGACGAGTACAACACGAAGGCAACACGAACCTTGTTTATTGGAAACCTGGAGAAGGATGTCACTCCGTCTGAGCTGCGGAAAACCTTTGAGCAGTTTGGAGAAATTATTGTAGGTGATATGCCTATTTTTTTTTATATTAAAAGTAGAAGGAAGTAGAAAATCCCTATTACCTTTCCTTTTTGATTTAACTTGCCAGGAAATTGACATCAAGAAACAAGGTGCGTTGTCTTCGTATGCATTCTGCCAGTATGCAGACATTGCAAGTGTGGTGAAGGCCATACGGGCCATGGATGGCGAGCACTTGGGGAACAATCGTATCAAGCTGGGTTTTGGCAAGTCGCTCGCTACAAACTGTGTCTGGGTGGATGGTGTTGCAGGTGGGTGGCTTTTGTGGTTACCACACGTTATATTACATATTCTGAAGCAGTTTCTGTATGCATAGTACTGTACAGTACATTGCTATATTTATAATTTTTCTAGTAACCATACCTGTGAATGTCTATTACAAATGCTAAACCTTTTAGTATCTTGTGGATCTCAGCATAGATGGGATACCGGTAATGAAAATTTATGACACCTAAATTCTATAAAGTTTACTAAAATGTTACCGTATTTGCTGGCATATAAGACGACAATTTTTACATATTTTTGGCCTTCAAAAATTGCTACTCGTCTTATATGAGGGTGCAAAAATTTTTGGTAGCAAAAAATCGTTTGAAAGCTAAGATGTGGAGTTGTATGATGTTTCAAGGAATTGCGTTTTTCGTCACAAATGAATACGAGTGCCCCGTTTATTTTAATAAAATTTACGGTACAAAATTTTGATGAGCATTGTGCTGTAATATCTATACAGACACGTGTAAACACACGGCCGTTAATACCTGGGGGAACAATCCCACACCTGAACACTCACCCTAACCTCCGCACAACTTGGTGAACACATTTTCAGCAGTCAAACGCACACAACATGAAAACTGGGGAAGGGTTCAACTCGCTACGGCAATTAAACTGACAGTCCCGATAAAATGCACAAAATATATTGACAGAAATAATCCGGGTACATAAGTTAACATAGCCAACACCAGGCTTAATCAGTATAAAATCCGAAGGCAATCGCTGTTATACCAGTAATACAAATGTGACAAGAAAAAGCCTCGCAGGCATCAAAAACACCAATACACTAACTGAAACAGTCAATGCCGCAATCAACAGGCCCAAATTAAGCAACTGGGCACGAGCCTATCGCTCGCCCCATACTTGCCTCCCGACCGCGACGACACATCCCCGAGGACAGTGTAGGGGAAGACTGGTAACGAAAGAAAAGTAAATGAAGCAAACGCGAACTGAAAACAACACTTACCAGTCAACGAGGATGTGCAGCCGCGGGCGCGAGCAAGCACAGGTAACCCACACGAGAGCTCACTACGAACTGAACTCCTCTCCGGCCGCGAGGGACCGGCTCACACCGGGAAGGAGGGGGAGAGAAGGGAGGCGGGGAGGGGAGGCACGACGTCTGCAGAAGACGGCCGAAGGTGTAGAGAGGAGGGGCGGGCTACGTCAGAGCGACGTCACACGAGGCCAAGTCACAGCTAATCGTTCGGCTACACTCAGATACCTGAAGTCAAGGGGGTTGGGGGAGGCCACACAATAAGGGCAGACATACATCAACTCGGGCTGAGCCCAGCTCAGCATCATTCATAATAAAGGACACTTCCTCGCAGCGAAGCGGCGATCGATGCGAGCGCATGCCGAGATACCTTGTCTCATCAGCCTACAACTCTCGGGCGAATAAAACAAGGATCTAGGTCCGCATGCTTTCATCCTTTGTCTCGCAAGCACAAGACTCTCGGGCGGAAAAAACGAGGATCTACGTTACGTACCACACATTCATGTGTCTGTTTAGTGATAGGCTGGTGGACAACAGCGCACAGGAATGCGAAGACCTTGCAAGCAGCTGTTGTTGCCAGGCGTTGCCATGTAGTGCGCAGCGTGCCTCAGTCCGGCGTTGCCAAGTGGCGCACACCTGCCGGCAAATGGAGATATCGCCGGCCGCCACCGTGCATTTATTTGGCTCTTGGGCGCGCGGAGGGCAGTAGTAGCCAACATTATTCGTTTATGTGTCTACTATGATGTTTAAATGCCGATGATAAATACATTGAAAATATTTAAACTAAAATTTTAATGTTTCTGGTAAAGGAAAAAATAATTTTCTGTCGAGAATTTCAAAATTAGTAATTTACTTTTTTTCAAGATTTTGTACCTTCAAAACCATGACTCGTCTTATGTGCAGGGTCGTCCTATATGCCGACAAATACGGTATAACTGTTTTCTGTAGTTGCTATTTATTTTAACATTATAAGATAGTTTTGAAATGTATGTTACTACTGTATTAGTAGGGACCCCTAAAACGGTGAATAAAAGTTGCCAATTCAGTGTTTAAAAATGTTAAAAGCTGTTTAAAAATTCGGTGTTAAAACCCTTGAAGCGGTGTAAAAACTAGACGAAATCGGTGAAAAAAAAAGTGTGTACTACAGTGTAAATAATTGTATTTTACCATCAAAATAATTATATTTAACCAAACAGTTTTGATTTTGCTTCATTATCATTAATTTTCAACATTTACAAAGTATGCCCGCTACTTGACTCAGTTTTCCAAATTGAAATTATTTATTTTTTGCATTACCAGACTATAAAAATATCCTACTTATTGTTGAAACTATTTATCCAGTTTTTCATAATTTAAAAAATGTCAAACATTTTATTTAGCACATATACAAATTTAAATGTTTTATTACAAAATTAGAATATGGTTCAATTAAGTTAATTTGTCTGGTGTACCTACCTAGACAGACGAACTGTTTGGTATTAATTTACTGATAGACTATCTAAAGATTGTTTTGTCCACATTTTAGTCATTTAAATTTGTGTTCCTACTCTTAGCGACACAGAGCAACTTCGCGATCTCGCTGTTTATACAAGGATTTGTCCGTTAAGGTTTTTCGATTATTTCCGTTACGAAAATCAAAATTAAAAATGCATCATCTCCGAAAACGCCTAAACAAAACATAAACTTGTAAACAAACGTGCGTTAAGTCATAGAGCTATATATTGCAACTTGGTGGTAGACTTTGAACTTTTGCTGCCGCAACCGTTGCTCAGCTGCCACTTTGTCAATATAATGAGTTCGCGGTACCGTGTGACCATGGCCATGTGTGAGCTGATACGCTTCAACGTTGAGGAATGAATACGTCTGCGCTAATGTATCTATGACCACGATCCGTAAAACGTGTAATGTAAATAATTTGTTTTTTGTCGAACGTGTGAAACATATACATTTTTCAGTCCATCCATTATTTAAGCCTTTTAAATATTAGTTAAAATGGTAAATATTGATTTAAAATGGCACATGTTTACTGTATTGGCCTGAATATAAGACGGCCTCAAAATTAAGACGACCCCTCCTTTTACAAATAGCAGAATAAAAAAATAAACTGGACACGAAAATAAGACTACCCTTACCTCCTTTTGTAGTGAAATCTGTTTATCTTCAGTACATTTGTGTACTTTTATTAAATGTTGATAAAAAACAAAAAAAAAAAAAAATGTGTAAGTAAAACTCGCTTTAGACGTTCCCACGAGATACGTTTTCCCAGCTGAGTCGTTTGGTTCGTTTGGTCCCATCACTTTTGTCATAAGAGCCATGGTTAATTGTTCCCACATATTACGTTTTGCCACGTGCCTGATTTCCCCCGTTATACGGTCAACTTTAGTAAAAAAAAAATGTAATTTTTTAAAAAGTAATGTACGCGATTTTCTTTAGTAAACAAACTGAAAAGAAACTGCAACTGCTAGAAAAATACTGCATTTGTTTACGTTTTTGTGCTGTCATCATAGATAACTGACGTGAGATGTAACGTTCCACAAACAGCGAGCTGGTACACTCAAGATGGCCAACGCATGCGTGTAACACGAATAAATATAATCCGCCATTGGTGATCACATGCAAACCCGTAGCAGATTGACCGTGATCGCGTGTAATGCTTGCGCTCAGGGCACAATAAATTTAAGATAACAGCAAGAGTATTGCCGCCACTACCACTATCGATTGTATGGAACGCTATTGATCGCTGTACCTGAGTTGGCAACATTGAACTCTTTACGTGCGTACTGTGTTCGTTTGTCTTTTTTTACGCAAACGATAACTAACCTAAACTTAGTGAAACATTTTTGAAAATGTTACATAATGAAAAGATGTGTTTTAAAGTCATTTCCATTTTAGTGCAGCGTGTTTAGATGGTTGTATAATGGTTATATTATAATAATTTAAAAAAAGGCTTTATCAATAAAACAATTGATGATCATGGAGAAGTGTGACGAGTTCGTGGAAACATTTGTTGAACTGAGTAAAGAACTTTCCACCCTTTTCAAATGCGTACTGTAACTGTCTAAATTCGCGATAGCATTGCAGAAAATTTGTAAAATGCTGAACAGTGTTAATCAAACGGTACAAAAAAAAAAATAAAAAAAAATCTCTCTTGTTACCATTTCAAGCTGTTCTCTTGAAATGGCATGTGCACGTATAATGAATCTTCCCATAACAGTATATTCAATTCCAATATTGGTAACTTTAACTATACCAAGTTTTATGTTATAAAATATAATAAATGCATTCTTTGCACGGATACTATCACTTCGATTTTACCTGAAGAGAGTATTTTAAACATGAAAATAAAAGCACTAAATAAGTTACGGTGAATGAGTTTTATGAGATTTCCCTTAATTTACTCTTCCCACTATTTACACTTGTTCTCTCTTTCCCCCTGAAAAGTGTAAATAAGGGATTTTACTGTACATTAAATTGTCCTTGCGACTCCGAAATAAAATTTAATATAGACTGCACCTACAACAATAACGACTTAAGTTTTAAAATCAGTTTTCCCATTTAAGATGTTTTCCCAGCTAAGAAGTTTGTGGTGTAAAGTCCCTTCATAAACGTCTTAACAGGTTTTTACTGTAAATGGAAAAATAAGGATTGTCCTCGCTTCCACCTAATGCATTCTAAAAGCAACATTTCTTCAACTCCATTATTTTGGAATCTTAAGAAATCAGTTTTTCAAGTTCATCATGTCTTTTGCAGGGCCTCGAAATATTCTACATCTTCTGTTGCATTGTTTTGTAATTTTGGAAGTTCTTTCCGCCAACGGTGAACGTTTGCTTCGATCGCGTCGTACCGTCTCACGGCAGCACAATGATTTGTTGTTACAGTGTATTTTGCTACAGTTTCTTTAAAACTCTCATTGTAACTGTGTATCTCTCCTTTATTTGTTTGTTGTGTCTTGTACCACGCTTTTCAACTTTATCATGGTCCATTTTTATGCAGTTATTTAAAACAATTTCTAAGACTATACATTAACGTTTATTAAAAATATTAAACAAAGCCGTATTCTACCAAAGATGAAACTAGCGACGAACATTTCCATAACAGTATGCTACAAAATGGTAGCGACAGTGCTGCGATGTTCGTGGTGCTTACAAAAACTAGTGACGAGATCGATACAACATGGCTATAATGCATGTGGCGCTTACTAGAACTAGCAACAAGATGGTGCTTTACCGCTTGCAGATGTTGCTTCTGTGTATTTTCATATCCATGACGTCAACTGAACAATACAAATAAAGACCACATGTTATGTTCTATTACGGCAGTGAAACGGGAAAAACTTTTTTAGGCTATCTTATTTGTTGTACATGAAAGTGGTATGTAAAACACTTTTTTTTAATACCATGAAATACCAATCGTTTTACTGTACATATTTTTTATACACATGTTGAAAATGTAACCTCAAAATTGTAGGCTACAATTGTAAGACGACCCCTGTATTTATAAATTCATTCTTTTGGGAAAGTATCGTCTTATAATCAGGCCAATACGGTACTAATATAATTGCAGCGAAACAATAATTAAACAAAACCAGAAATATCTGATAGGAAAACGTACACATTTCGATGATTGTACCTCAACTGATTTGTGACAAAACAACCACCAATGCGTCTGAATTCGCGTGAAACATTGCATTTAACGAAAATATACAGAAATTCACAGAAAACTTGAAACTATGCCAAATTTCGCGGTATTTCGCGAATTTTGCAAGTCACCGTTTTTATAGATCCTTATGCATTAGTATTGCAATATGAAATTTGGCATAAGTTGACATTAAATATTGTTACTGTTGTAAATTAAAAGCATTTTCTCTTAATAAACTAACTTCAATATAAATATAATTATCTAGACCTATTATATGAACCCCTGCATTTAACAAGGTAATGATTTTAAGTACAGTCTTTCAAGAATCCTTTAAAGAAATATTATAATTCTATGAAAAAATGATAAAACATTACATTCAAAATTGCAAAAATTATTCAGTGTTGTGTAATACGAGTTGAGGTAATTTTTCCATGTCACTTTGTCTCCTATCTTGCTTCATGCAGATTGTAAACTGTAATGGACATTTATTTTTTCACACGACCCTTGTAAATAATAGTACAAAATCAGTATTTTATATGGATTTTAACACTACACAATAAAACAATTACCATATGTAATTACATAATAATAATACAATACCATGCACAAGTACTTACAGAGTAGTACTCGTTGCTAGAACACACACAAGATAGGATGAACACATTTTCCGTAGAAGCACGGAGGTTTGCAACGTTTCGCCGGTTGGGCTGGCTTTTTCAGGCTCAGGTACAGAAGTATGCTGAAGATATCAAGGAGAAACTGTGAAAATACACATGAAAGCTGAATAAAAACAAATAGGACGGACAAGATGGTGGAAATGCAAATAGTACATAACAATTTGGCTGAACATGCACATGCTGCATCACATGCTGCATCACATCAATCCAGTTTTGGCTCTTGCTGCACTACCAGAGTGGTGAGGGCTCTACCTCAGCAGAACAGTGCTGAGTTGAGACGCTGGAAACTGGCTCACCAATATATCACCAAATCCAGACAGCCACCTGGCCTCAACATCAGATTACCTCTCTTCCCACTTTCAAACTTCCCGCCACACCTAGTGTGTCCTCCAGCCGCTAGGTGCACTGATTACCAACCTCCGCTGAACACCAGACATTAGTGTGCCTCCACTCGCTGCCTGAAGAAACCTGCCCGGCTGGCGAAATGTCGCAAACCTCCGCACTAGCGCGGAAAATGTGTTCATCCTTTCTTGTGTGTGTTCTATCAAGTACCACTCTGTAAGTTCTTGTGCACTATATTGTATTATTATTATTATTATTATTATTATTATTATTATTATTATTTTTATTATTATTATTATTATTATTATTATTATTATTATTATTATTATTATTATATAATTAACATTTAAATACGTAGTGTAAGACTCCACAAGCAATTGAGTGACAATTGAAAACTAATTGTTATAAATGTATTTTCTTACGATGTATGATTTTGATTTATTTCAAATATTATAGTTGTGTGGTAACAATATTTCAGACTCAGTATCAGAAAAGTACCTGAACCTCCAGTTCCATCCTTTTGGTGGTATTTCGCACGTCACCATAGATCGGGAACGGGGGCGTGCGTTGATCTACTTCGAACAGGTTAGTGATTTTGTGATGTTGTGGTTATGTTTGGTTTATGTTTTTATCAAATGATTTCCGTATCCCTGTTACATTAATAGGTAAATATGTAGTGACAACAATTTAGTGCCTTTTTTAAAATTTACTACATACTTAGCATTGTTGTTTTAACTGCAGAGAAGTAATTTTCCGCATAATATTTTAATTTTCTTATTTTAAAATTTGGTTAAACAAATATTTCTCAAGAAATATTACGCTACAAAGTGTGTACGTCATTTTACTTAAATTATTGTTATTGTTATTATATCTCCTCTCCAAAAAAGTTTTGTTGAATATGTATTCACTTTGTGAACACTTTTTATAGAACTTAAAAAAATGTTCAGTGTGTATTAAAAAGGGGATTTTTTCCTGGAGAAAAAGATGTGATTAACCATTTAAAATATTTTGATTGGACATCTAATCTAGCAAGCCTCGTTTCTAAAACGAAACATATTGCTGTAAACACCAGTTAACGACCCTTCACTGTACCTGGTAATAGGGTCGTTTTATCAGAGGGGTCGTTATTAGAAGTTTGACAAATTTTCTCCGATCCCGACCTCTAAAATGTCAACATTTACTGATTTTTTTATCATTGAATTTACGTTCACTCGTTTTTGGCACAAAAATTATGTGTTTTTCTAAAATGATACACATTTATTTTGAAATGCAAACGTGTAGGTAATCGTAATATCACAGGCACGAAGACAGACTGCCGTATCCAAGGGCATGAGAAATCAGTGGCAAAAATGTTGCGACGTGCACATAATGAAAAAGAGGTGAGCGAACTGCCTTATTAGAGTGGTTGGCTGATGGAGGTAAAAAGGCGGTCTGGTCGCCGACTGGTTGGGAGATGGGAAGGGGCATTCGGGCCGGCTGGCCATTGCATCGTGCGGAGGAAGGGAAAGCAACGTATATTTTTAGAACAAGCACGCCGTGCGCAGCAGTACAGTTTTTGAGAAATAATTGCAACCATTTGCTGCCACAATAAATGCAACACTTTTTTCTGCTATTTTCTTTGAATTTAATTTTTTCAAGCAAATTTTTTTCTAATTTCTACTGTTCCTGGAAAAAGGGTTGTTACTTCGATAGGGTCGTTATTCCCGGGGTCGTATAATAGAGAGTTGACTGTACGTTTTCATTTGTGAACACATATTTAAGTAAAGTTCAAGTTCAAGAAGGGTTGTATCTAACAGTTGGGGTATTGGGATCAGTCTGCCACAGCTGCCTGTTTCGAGGGCGGCGTATTGGCAATTGCAAAAAATGGAATGAAATGTAAATAAGCGGAAAAGAAAATCATACTATAATATAAACTAGAATTTTGAGTTTTGCTCATTAAAAATTTCTGTATCTTGTTGTTAATGTAGATCGATGTTGTTCAGTTTGCATAGTGAGTTTACATGAAGTGCTTGCGTGTAGTAGGTAATTTTATTACAGATGTGATTGTTGGATACAGAAAATGGTAAATGGTTGGTGTGAGTTAGTTGGGCGGCAAGGGGGAACATAAATCACCTGAATAATGAAGCCAATAGAAAAGTCACATAATGTTCACACTTCTGTGGGATAGACTATTTGAAATAAACTTTGTTTCTAATATGTAAGAGAACCTGTGAGTTGTTCTTTACATGTTTTGTTACAGATCTCATATGCTCAAGAAGCAGTGCGGGAGATGCGTGGTGTCCCAATGCGGGGTCGTAAGCTGCAAGTGGACTTTGCGTCTCGGGAGTGCCAGGAAGCCTTCTACGAACACCTGGAAAAGCAGGGCCATGCTGTTGTGGGAGGGGAGAGGCCATGGGACCGCTACGACAATGCGTAAGTTTAGTTATCTTCCTTCTTCGTAATCATCAATAGCCTCTTGTAGATTTACATGAACTATTAAAGATTTTTTTTCTTGAATATTTGGGTTGTTTATTTTCTATTTAAAGAGAGAGAGGACTGGAAGTGTGTTTAGCTGGCTTATAGGCAGTATTATTTTAGAACATGATATAGCATCAGGTGTTACTAAACTTTTTTTGGATATACAGTAAAGTTCCATAATATGACTCGCTAAATCAGAAACTTGGCTGTTACTGATTTCATTGAATGATGACTTGTTAAAAAAAATATCATCCTTGTGTTGTATTGGAAAAAATGATTGTTGGTTTCGATGGGTTTGAGGTCTTACAAACATGTACTAGAGATGTGTGGGATCCCAACCTTCAGGAATATTCTTGAGGAAAAAAAAAAGGCTTCCAGGAATCTATGGTGAGAAAAAGTCTCTGCTGGGAAAAGTTAATGGGGCAAATAAATTAAAAATCTAGAAAATTTATAGTTACATAAATAAAAAGTAGATATTCAACAGTGTAAGTATTGTACCATTGCCACGCAGCCAATTATTTATTGTAACATTAGTTCACTGCCCAGAACATAAGGCACAAATCACACTTGCATGGATATTTCTAACATTTGACATCCTAAACCCAAGTACTATTTACTGTTCAGGTGCGTCACGGTGATGTGAGTTACTAAAATACAAACTACGTCACATTCATTGCCATAGTTATAATCACACAGATACCGTCGAACCCCGATTCTACGGACACTCACGGTTCCCCAAAATTTGTCCTTACGACCGAGTTGTCCGTACGAACCGATAGGACCAAATTTCGGCTTGACCGCAACCCCCTCCCCCTTTCCCCCCTGGCCAGGACGGCGGACTTGAGAGAATCAGTAATAAGTCTCTTGGAGTATACGAACACGTTTTCAAGAGACATCCGAAAGCAGGTGTTCTTACACATATTATCCTAGTACGCAGAAATATTCCGAGTAAATTAATACTCCATTTGTGCGTAAAAAATAAACTAGTAAATAAAACGATGAAAAACAAGAACGCAACGTCGCTATTATCTTTACGTGCAGCGGGCAATATTTGCCGTGTTTACTTAAGCCACTGGCAAATAAGACGTTTAACAGTGTTTCAGGTTGATGAAGAATAATCATTTTGATAGAATGCTGCAATATACACAAAATAATACCTGAAATGTACGTCAATAACTTCTAAACGTAAACGATTATAAACAAGGCATGTTGGTTTCTCTTTACGGGGCAGAAGTTGTATTCATGTCTTTTTTATATATTAAGTTAACGTTTGAACAGTGCAATAATATATTCTGACTTAAATTATACTTCATTTCTTCAAAAATGATTACAAAGTCAGTTAAAATGAACAAAAACATGTAGCGCAACGTCTCTTAACTTTACGATACAACACACGTTTACATGTTTCTTGTGAGAAAATTAAGTATTTTATCTTACTTCCTGTGATAAAACATTGATTAGTGAGATTATCCTATGCAATAATGAGCAAAAATAATGTCCGTAAAACAAGAACAAGTAAAATTAACCGTAAATGACTGTAAAAATATACGGCCGCAGCGAAGCATGTAGGCGTAACATCAAAATAGTGTGTATAAACGGCTCGTGATTATATTTGGCCTATTAGGAACTTATATGTAACCAATATATTCTGACGTGCACACTTTCGACTTCGAAATAGTAATCAAAACCCAAATTGCAGTCCGTGAAGACAAGCAAAAATCGAAAACGTACACGTAGCAAGTGCCTTGAATGTTGACCAACTGTTTTATTCTTAATAATCACGTTATCTTATAAATTTAAAAAAAAAAAAATAACATATAGTTTTTTAATTACTTTGTAAGCATCACTCTGAAGCGAACAACACCTCTACTGGTTAGACAGATATTGTGGGTTGATGGAAAACAAATTTTGTGCTTTTTCACCCTTTTCGGTGTCGAATTTCGAAATATTTTTAATTCGCATCTTAGACATTTGTATAAGTATCCAATTGAAGAGTAAATCACATCGCTAGCCCGTTCAGTCGAATCAAAATCAATCAATCACTAAAAAAAACACATCACCCCTGCACAGTACTGAGAAATTGAATTTCGAAAAATCTTAAAATGCTTTTGCGATCATTTCTGTAACCATCATCCTGAAGCAAAAATTAATTGTATATCTCGACGGATTCGATAGATCGAGGATTTATCTAACACACATTCAGGGTCTTTCACCTTCTACGATAGTTAATTTCGAAAAACCCTCGATTCACGTTTTAGAATACTTTATTGGTGTCTCGTGGACGTGAAAAACACAACATTAGCCCGCTGGATTCAAGATATATAGACGATTAGTAGAACCCTGTTATAATGTTTCTCAAGGGACCAAAATAATGTTTACATTATAAATGGGAAAACATTATAACAGGGTAATTTCCTATTACAAATCAGTTTTAGGGACGAAGTGAAGGTAGCATTATAACCAGGAAAACTTTATAAGTGGGAACACTATAAGAGGGTTCTACTCTAATTGAAAACACTTTTCACCACTTTTCACCTCTTTAGGTTGCGAATTTCAAAAATTCCTGAAATTACTTTGCAGGTATCCTTAAATTGGCCAATATGCATTTTTACGAGTGTCCTATTGTAAAAATCACAATGATAGGCCTTTGGGTTCGAACTGTAGCGATGTTCCTTCGGAAATACATTTCACCCCTTTTCTCCCCCTTAGAGGTAGAGTTTCGAAAAATCCCTTCTTAGTGCTCGCCTACGACCTGATGGGAACCCCCACAAAAAATTTCACGATTCTAGGTCCAGTGGTTTGGGCTGCAGTTAGATATGTCAGTCAGTCAGCTTTCATATATATATATATAATATATATATATGTAGAGATATACGGCACGACGTTAAACGTAAACGACTTGCGTTAGACACCTTGTCATAAATGTATGCACTGTAACTATGTAGACATCAAACTCGCTGCTGCAATCGCGGTGATCACTGTCTTAGGATGGCTATGTGACCACCACTACCGCCATCTCGTGTGTATTGAGATGTTCCGTTAGCGCGTATCGCTAATTTCAAATATTCGCATACCCCTACTATTTTTGTTTTATTTTTAATATTGTGACTTGCAAGCAGTACCTGCATCCCTACAATTAATTTTTTAATGCCATGAATTAGATAGTATGTGTTTTATTCATTATCAATGTATTTCCTTACAATTTTTTTGTAATAGAATTTATTTATTTTTTGAGGGCTCCTGAGATTGTATTAGTAGAATTGCTACCTTCGTTAAATCTAGGTATCGTAAAATCGGGGGTCTAGTGTATATTTAGCCAAGAAATTGTCTTGGCCAGGATGGTTAAAAATGTGGAATCAGTTTTATTAGGAAAGACTGTAGCGAAGCATTTACTCTTGTATTAATTTGTATGTGTGTTGCTGTGCTCAGAATAAAAATGCAGTGTTCCACAATGTAAATAGAAATTTCTTATACTGCTCCTCTTCAGTAGATAACTTGGATGGACTACTTCCGGCGAAGTTTTTAATGCCGGACATAATTCTCTGCAAAATGCAATGGGGAGGTTGCATGAAATTTTAAATTAGTTGAAATGTGTGTCATATTAATTATAAAGAAGTAATATGAACACAGCAAAAGTAATTTTTCCTCTGAACACTTCCGTTAAGAAATGTGGTGCAAAATAGAATCATGAAAATAACTGCTGACGTGGCCATGTCTGAACATGTATAGTTGGTTTTATTTTGATCACGTACAAAATATACTAACATCACTACAATTGGTAACTAACATCACTACAATTGGTAATGTATCCAATAAATATATTGTCACATTTCCTCATGTTTTTTCATGTTTTTAAGATAACATGGCAGATGGTGGCCTTCTTCGTGAATGCATATTAAAAATCTTTCAAATACATGCATTCTTTTTGCGTCGTCCAGTATGTTAAAATGGTCATTGTACTTTAGTTGACCATAAGTTATGGTGAATTACAGAACATATCGAAAAAATTTGTAATGCTACATAGAAGAATAAAAGTGATAAGAGAATACAGTAGATACTTTATGGACCAGAAGAAAAAATTATGCATGCGGACCAACTATGCATGTGTACTTGCTTCTATTTTTTTTACCTAATTGTGAGGCAGTCCACCCACTACTTAGGCCTTTATTATTTCGTGTCTTGGTTTTATTTGTTTTATTTCCTTATGTTTGATTTATTGAATTGGCTATTATCTATTAAATTATTTCAGGTATTGTTGACAGGAGTTTGGTAAGGTATTGTTTGGCATTTTATCTATCAGTTTTGAAATTGTTAAATTATATATGTATTTAATTTGGTTTGTTTAGGCTGAGACAACTTTGTGTTTTAATTTAAATTTAATATTATCATTTGCAGCTTAACTGTTGTATTGTAACTCAGGGCTGGGTGTATTGTTGGCTAGTTCTGTTTTATGGCACAGGTGTGCCTACCCAGTTCCAGGAATCGATATATTTAGATTTTAACCGATTTACTAATACTTTTATTTTTCACAAAGTGCATGTGCACCGCTGCTCGTTGAGTGTGCGAGAGAGATGGTAATATGTTTGCGCGTGCTGGCTTGGGCCAATGAAAGGACAGGTAGTTCGAATTTATTTAAAATTATGTTGTAAATTATTAGGTAATTATGGTTTTCAAATCTATTTTCACTTTAAAAAGTGTTTAAAAGTTAAAAGTTTGTAATTTATTATTATGTTTAATTTAGTTTTAATTTTCCGTTACGTTTTTACCTTGGTGCGCTGGGTGGCCTCTAGAGGCGCTGCAGGGAGAGAGCAAGCTTCGCGGGGTCGGCCATGTTTACTTGTTGTCTAGTCGCGGAGCGTCAGGCTGTTGTTTTCAGACTTATAATTGAAATCTAAAACTTTCAGTATGTAAAGTTGATTTCTTTAATAAAACAGTCATGCCAACAAGTTTTTATTTTTATGTAGACTACAGCAAAACCACTATACGATCACAACTGGCCACGCGAGAGGATAAGTCAACAATAATGTAAGCTTAATTCATCTTTATGTCAGCCAACCCGTCACATAATCTCAAAATCTGAAGTTGTATTTATTGTGCTGAACTGATTGACAGGACAAAGAAAACTCTTTACAAGTTATTTATCACGCTAACGTAAATAAACGGGGAAAAAAAAGGGGGTGGGGGGGTACTGAAAACAGGAAATTGGGATCATTACTATAATTATTTTTTAAAAACTACTTTTAATTTAAATGTTATGTATTTACGAGTGCAGTCATGAAATTACATTACTGTTATATAACCATTTAAAAATGCTGCACTAAAATGGAAACAATTAAAAAACCCATCTGTTTATATAAAACATTTTCAAACAGGTTTCTCAAATTTTGTGTTCAAGTTACCGTTAATTGCGTTAAAAGAAAGAAGTATAAACGCACGTAAAAAAGATCACAGTTTCTAACGTGAATACATCAATCAATAGCATTCGAGACAATAGTGCTAGCGGCGGCAATTCTAATTCTCTTCCAGCCATCTTGAATTTATTGGGCAGTGAGCACAAGCATTACATGCAATCACTGTGTTTCTCCTATGGCTTTGCACGTGACCGCCAACTTCGTTGTGATGTTTCTTCTGTGTTCTATTTCCAAACAAATGTAGATGTCCTTTCTTCCTTTGTTATCTGTGACACTGACATATTGTGTTTATATTTTCTTCAGATTGCGAAAAACGTAAACAGCGGGAAAAATAAAATTTTGATGATGTGATATGCTGGAAAATTACATTGCACTACATGGCAAACAAACGGGACTTGAAGATAAAAGTGCTAATCGCGGGAAAACCTAAATAACGTTATTGTAAATATCGGCTGGGCGTGTCTACTTTGTGGGCAGTTATGATTGTCTTTTACCATTCGCTAGAATTGTTTGTTTTAAGTATAAAAACTATCGATGCGCCTAAATTTTGGGCTGTGAGACAAGATATTTGGAGCTATGGATGCAGAAAAAACTATAGTTACGAAAACGATTGATGTGGACTTCTTAATCATTGTTAATAGGATTATTTTTGGGGCCAACAAAAATAAACTACAGATACGGGAAAACGATGGAAACGAAAACAGTGCAGCGAGTTTCCACTGTACAGTACTAAATAATACTTGACTTTTTTTTCCTTCCCATTAGAACAGCATCTTTTTATTTGTTGGGCCATCTATAAAAAGTGGATTTGGATGGAGGTAATATTCATTTAGGCCTGTCAGAGGTAGTGTGTGAGTTAACTGAAGTAGTGTGTGAGTGAACTGATTTGCTGATATCTGTGGTCTGCGGTATTAATTTATGTCAGTGTTCTCCCCAGGTCTATTTTACCGGGCACCCCACCCGGCTAGTTTTCTCTACCACCCGGCTAACAAACAAATATTCCCATCAACACCATCAAGCTTATTCCACGATGCACCCGACTCTAAATTTGTGCTGGGAAGAGCACTGTATCTGCGTTTTGTTTTAGGATGGTGCTTGAAAATCTCAATATTGTAAGCAAATCATCACTGATGCAATCAGTTTTAGCAGGTCCTTCGAGTAGTGTAGGAAATGTGTTTTACTGTGTAACCATTTTAGAAATAATTGTTCTGGATTCTGCTGTAGATTGTTACTAAAATGAAATAAATTTTTTCTATATGGTTAGTGTCTTTTGTTTTGTAAAAGTTAGAATCTGGTTGATGTTCAGACAAATTGATTGCTGAATTATTATATTGCATTATATTTGTATTGCACTTGCTGCTTCTGTGTTTGTAGTACAGTGTGGGGCACGTTTTGCAGGAGCAGGGAGGCGCAGGCTGGTAGGTTTGACAC
Organism: Medauroidea extradentata; assembly: GCA_003012365.1. Classification (NCBI taxonomy): domain Eukaryota; kingdom Metazoa; phylum Arthropoda; class Insecta; order Phasmatodea; family Phasmatidae; genus Medauroidea; species Medauroidea extradentata. Next base: position 6,793 of record PNEQ01060413.1, on the reverse strand, counting down.
GACTGTAGTAGTGCCTGGAAACAGGTTCACTCACTATGACACTCCCCAACGGCAGAGATCATCTTCGTACAGCAGACCTGCCAGCAACACGACTGGCACCCCACCAGTTGCTGCAGTTAACAATTCTGGTGTCCCGAGCCGAGGGGCAGTTCGTTCACAGAGGACAGGCCAGCGCTACGAGTATTATGATGCAGAGTATCCTGAAAGGAGGTACAGGTGAGACCAGCTTTTTTTTTTTTGGTAGTTTAACTATTCATGTACATACAGTTAAAACACATTGCTTTGTTCTCATTTTCGTCAGTTTACCTTGTAATGGGTCTCGAAGGTTTGTGTAGATGTGGAGTGATGCTGATGTCTATCCTGTTCGCGGCAACACTTGTAACGGGGGTATGGGTGGTGGAGTTATTGTTTGCGGTATTGTATGCGAGACGACATAACTCTCTCCTGTGGTTATTACTGAATGATTTAGCTGGCAGGATGACAATACGAAAAACAAAGAAACACAAATATCTGCTTTACTGCTATTTATTTGTAGATATGATCAGTGTTTCGGGATACTAGTTGCCCATTGAAAACAATCAAGGTAACAAATATAACAGGAGACATGACATGAAATATTTTGCCAATCCAACTACGCTCTAGTGAACCTTAAGCAAACTGCAGCAGGTTGCAGTTATTCACACAATTACTTAGTGTCTGCCCAAGACAATATCTTCGCACAGTACTGCGGTTTACAAACTTTACTCCGGATGATGGCTATATGGTTACATATTGTGCAACACCTTGTTACACCTAGTGCTACTAAAAACAAAGAAAAGAAAAACAGTGATGAATTTTTAACTAGAGTGGTTTGGTCCCTGATGCTTCACTTCCTCGCACCAGCGCTCCCTTACACGTCCTGTCTGCCCCACCATGACACCTCGACTGCTTAATCACTCGGCTGGCCATCGTTCCGCAACCGAATCTAAGCTCCGACATATCACGACTAACTTTGCTGTGCGGACACCCGGACTTACTTGGCCAAGCAGCGGAGTGATACAACGAGATCCAAGTTGCTTGAAAACTGGTTAATTTACATTTATTATGGAAGAAAAGTATGTAACATGGTTACTTACAAATTTGCAAAGCGTTTTATTTCACCATACCAGCTAAATATTATTTAGTTTATTAATTGGGGACGTGCTGTGTCGACAATCTGTCGCGGATCACCACCTTTTCGGAGTTTTGTTGAACATGATACTACCACCAAGCTCGATCGAGTAACGACTTGCAGCACTCATCGCATTCCAGCACGCCTCTGTACGTGACTCCAAGCGAGTAAACTCTGACCTGCCTAACAGATAAATCCCATTCCAGATGAAGTGAGCTAAGAGGCAAATTTTAAAAACCAGCACGTCTCTGTATGTGCCTCCAAGCGAGAGAACTCTTACTTGCCTGCCAGATAAATCCCATTCCAGGAGAAGCAAGCTAAGAGGCTACTTGAAATTTTAAAAATCCAAACAAGGCCATAATATAAGAAAAAGTTACACTAGACCCCCGATTTTACGAATACTCACGGTTCCTCTCATCGCATTCGTAAAATCGCTACCTTCGTAAATTCGATAGCGGCTTATTTTGCCCCCCCCCCTCCTCCCCCCTTCCCAATCGTTACAGAAAATTTTAAAATTCAATTTTTTCTGCAAAGTGTCTCTAGTCGGGCCCCGACTTTCGTAGCGTTTTGCGGGGAATTAGTTAACGTAATAATGTAAACATAAATTGATATCAGTAGCCAGATGTCACACTGTTGTCCGGTAGATATGACCGACCCTTGTCCCCAAAAATGAGTAAATCGCGCTTTCGAGTGTCTTCTCTCGAGCGAATAGCCAGACTCCCGTAGCATTTAACGGAAAAATAAAGTAAATGATAGTTGAAATATAAATTTATATCAATAGTCAGACGTCTTATGATCAAAAGAACACCGCTAAACAATATGTATAACCGATCCTTTTCCTAAAAAAATGAGAAAATCGAGATTCTGAGTGTCTTCTCTCGAGCGAATAGACCGACTTCGGTAGCATTTAACGGAAAAATAAAGCAAGTGATAGTTGAAATATAAATTTATATCAAGACGTCTTACGGTCAAAAGAACACCGCTTAACAATAGATATGACCGACCCTTGTCCTAAAAAAAAGAGAAAACCGAGCTGTCGTGTGTCTTCTCGCGAGCGAAAAGCCCGATTTGTATACCGTTTAATGGAAAGAAAAAAAAAAAGTAGGCATTCCTTACTAGTAAAATCGCCTTGTAAATTATTCACCAAAGAAAGAAGGAATAAGCGGATGTATTTATTCATTGCGCAGTTTTATATAACTTAACGTAAAAACATTCCCTTGGCGTTTGATGAATTGGACACGAACGTAGATATACGTAGCGCGCAGAGCGGGCAGATAGCGTAACTGTATGAACGTTCACAAGATGGCAGATAGATAGCGGCACCGTAGGATATTCCAACGTTCAATGTTCCAAAAAACGCCATTTTGTGACGTTCTTACGTAAAATCGTCGAGAATTACATGTATAAGTGATTGAAAATAATCACTTTCACAGTCAGTATGTGTGGTAAAAATAAATTAGGAGTTCCGGGATTACGTAATATACGATCGTCTATTTATTTTCCAAGTTCGACATACCCGGAGACAAATGTTTCTACGGGTGGCTAGTAGGTAGCGCCATTATTGTGCTCACTTGTGAAATGCACATTTTACGACATGCAGTAACGCATTGTTTAAGCAAATTATGCGCCAAGTTAATTGTTGTAAGTACGTATAGTGTTAACGCAATAAAGAAAAAAATCACGCTATTATTTATAGGGTTCGTGTAAAAAAGTAAACTCGTTCGGCGCGAGACGAGAGAGATATAAGACGTCGTAAAACAGCCTAGAAGGAGGCTGTACTATAGTTAAATGAGCATATGCGCATGTGCTGGAACTTTGCGTCGATAGTACGATCTCAATATAGATCCTAATATGTCGTAGTTGGAGACAGGCCGGCCGGCTTTGCACAGGCGGCGGCGCCGTCGCCGCGTGGTTTTCGAACTGTCACTGCCGCATTTTTTAACGGATTTTCACTATTTTTGTTTTTTATTTTTAATATTGTGACTTACCAAGTAATAACTAGTGCTGGGCGAAGTTCGAAATTTTCGAACTGAACCGAACTGAACATAAGTGTTCGGTTCGGTTCGAAACGTCTCAAAAAATTTTCGAAAAACCGAACGTTTGAGATTTAGAAAAACGCGTTTTTCGAACTGATAGGCTTGTACTACGACACAAATTGGTATAAAAAAAAAAACAGAAGTATGTTACGACGTACCAGATAATTAGCATCGCAATCTTGAAACGCAAAAGATCTTTGTTTGTGTGTCCGAAATAGATTTGCGTCTGCGTACACGTACTGTGAAACGGGCAAACGTACCTACGTACGTGAACCAAGTTAAAATTTTGTAAATTTCACTTCAAACATCCGTGATTCATTTCCTTATTTTACAGCATAAAATAAATAGGGTTACGTCGTGACCGATTGGCCTAATTTTCTACCTACACAAACTTAAGTTATCTTACCTTTCATACGAGCAGATAAAAACACCTAAGGAAAAAAATGAAGTGAAAAGAAGTCGGACATAATGTTTTGTGCTACGTGGTGTTTTAAATTCATTCTTTATTGAATACATATAATTCTGCAGTCCGTCATAAATGTAAACACGGTAAAAAGTAAACACAGCACGGACAAAGGTCGCATTATGGCGGCCACGGCGTGGCGATTTAATGGTTACCAATACCAACTTAAGTTATTTGCAGTTGGGTCTGCTATAAAATTTAAAAACTGTTATAAGAAATACAATTCATTACTAATTGTAATGGATAACTAACGGGATTCACTTTTCCGAATTTATGTCGTACACTCATATAGACTGCTTAATAAAACGTAATATTAACGTAATTTTTACCATGTGGTGTACCTACTGTGAAGTTTTTTTTTTTACAACATTCGTAACTCGCTTGGCCGCCTGTTGTGCTCCGTTGTTTTGTTTGTTGTGTTTTTTCATTCAGCACGCAGTACACTTGCTACATATTTTCTGACTCATTAGATCATACGTTATCTACGATGAGTAAGCGGAAGTGTTGGTTCAACAAACTGCAAAAATGTGAGGATGATCCAGGTCAACAACCACAGCAAAAAATTTCTAAAGTTTCGCCCGATGGACAGCGTACGTCAGCCCATCAAACAAGCGTTTCTTCTAGCAATATTACATCATTTCCTTCAACTTCATAACATTTTGAAGGTATCGCACACGTGCAGAATACCGACCATTGTGATCAACCTATTAAAAGCACCAGATCAGTTTTGTGGAACTTTTTTACACGAGCTGCCAAGTGCAAAACATGCAATGTTTTCTTACGGAATATCACTGACACAACTTTGAGAGAGCATCTTGTAAGTAATGAAAAGTGTCAGGAGCAGAAAAGGGTAGAAAATGTTAGAGCTTTGAACCAGTTATTTCATGGGTTCATTTGAGTTCGAAGAATATTTTTTGCATTAGGTTCGGTTCGGTTCAGTTCAAATTTTTTTTGCCTTAGTTCGGTTCGTTTCAAAACATGACAACAGAGGTTCGCTCAGCACTAGTAATAACTGCAACTCTACAATTCATATTTTAATTCCGTGAATTAGATACAGTATGTTTAGGGACCCCTAAAAACGGTTAATAAAAATTGCTAATTTCAGAGTTTAAAAATGTTAAAAGCGGTTAAAAAATTCGGTGTTAAAACCGTTGTAGCGGTGTAAAACTAGACAAAAGCGGTGAAAAAAATTCTAGCGGTAAAAAACAATTTGTGTAATACTGTGAAAACAATTATATTTTACAATAAAAATATTTATATTTGACCAAAAAGTTTTGTTTTTGCCTCATTATCATTAATTTTTAATGTTTACAAAACATGCCTGCTACTTGACTCGATCGTGCAAATTAAAATAATTTATTTATTTTTCTCATTACCAGACTACATAAATATCCTCCTTTTTGTTGAAACTGTTTATCCAGAGTTTTTATAATTTTAAAAATTTCCAACAGTTTATTCAGCACATGTACAAATTAAAATGTTTTATTACAAAAAATATATGTTTCAATTTAATTAATTTGTCTAGCATACCTACCCAAACAGACCAACTGTTTGGTATTTATTTAGTGATGGAATAGCAAAAGATTTATGTTCCTCCACGTTTTTGCCATTTTTATTTATTCATCTCATTCCGTTAAATTTGTATTCGTACTCTTGGATTTGTCCGATAATGTTTTTCGATTATTTAGGTTACGAAAATCAAAATAATAATTGCAACATCTCCGAAAGGCAAAGCACCGAAACAAAACATTAACTTGTAAACAAACGTGCGTTAAGTCATAGAGATATATATTGCAACTCGGTGGTAGACTTCGATTCGAACTTTTGCTGCCGCTACCGTTGCTCGGCCGCCATCTTGTCGATATATCGAGATCGCGGTACCGTGTGACTATGGCCGTTCGTGAGTTGATACGCTTCAACGTTGAGGAATGAATACATTTGCGCTTATATATCTATGACTACGATCGGTAAAAGTATAATGTAAACAATCTGTTTTCGTGGTCTAATGTGTGAAGCAAACATATTTTTCAGTCCATCCTTTATTTAAACCTTTTAAATATTAGTTAAAACGTATTAAAATGGCACGCATGGACTAATATAATTATAGAGAAACAATACGTAATTAAATAAAATCAGAAATATCTGGAAGGAAAACGTACGCATTTCGAAGATTGTGCCTCAACTGATTTGCGTCAGAACAACAGCCAATGCGTCTGAATTCGCGTGAAACATCGCTTTTAACGAAATTATGCTGAAATTTGCGGAAAACGCAAAACTACGCCAAATTTCGTCGTATTTCGTGAATTTCGCGAGTCACCATTTTTAGGGGTCCTTAAGTATGTTTTATTCATTGTCAATGTAATTCCTTACGATTTTTTTTGTCATATAATTTTGTTATTTTTTTAGGGTTCCTGAGATTATATTCGTAGAATCGCTACCTTCGTTAAATCCAGGGTTCGTAAAATCGGGGCTCTAGTGTACTTAGAAAAGTTGCTTGAAATTAAATTAGTTTTAAAATCAGTCCAAACATGATGTAAATCAAATAAAATTGACATGTAAAATTTAATACTTTTATCTTGCCTTAACAGTTAAATTTTAAATTTTGAATAAAATTTTAATGTTGATTTCTTTACTAGCATCCTCAATTAATCTGTTGATTTCTGCCGTATACATCCTTATACCTGTTTAAGTTGGCCTACTTAAATTATTATAAAGAATTAAAAAAATATATATATGTAACAACATTAAATAATTAGGAGAAAAAAATTGAAATTACTATAGGCCAAGTGCCAGTGTATATCACAACTTTATCTGTAGTTTTTGTTTTCTTGAAAATTTTCCTATTTAATCAATGTTAAAAGATTTCACATCAGTGGTTTTGTAGCAATAGTTTTTCCTGCACCCAAAGCTTTAAATATAGTGTTCCACAGCTCAAAATTTAAGTGTATACAGTGAAACTTCCCAATACCGGACACCTCTGGTGCATAAAAAAATGTCCGGTATTGAGAAGTGTCCGCTATTAGGAATTACAGTAGTATATAAAAAATATAGTACATAAATAAAAAATTTAAATACAAAAATGGTAGACCTACATAATTTTCTTAACTCTATACTGCGTTAAACTCTCGCTAGTCCAAGGCCGAA
>PNEQ01060412.1:0-77844 GCA_003012365.1 Medauroidea extradentata | reverse complement strand
TTATATATATATATATATATATATATATATATATATATATATATATATATATATATATATGTATGTATGTATGTATGTATGTATGTATGTATGTATGTATGTATATATAAACTAACACAACGAATTATGTAAAATGTAACAGGGCATCAAAGTTGATTTAGTTTTATCTCGAATCGTCGGTTAATTAACATTTGTTATATGCGTTAATATAATCGATTATCACTTTAAATTTGATGACATTTCTTGAAACATCTGGCTAAAAAATGTTCTGAGAGTTAGTTTGACAACCTTTCGCATCTAAAAGAACAAACGTTTTTAACTGCAATGGGCAAGAAAGTCATAAATAGTTTTGTTTGCACAACCGAGCAGAATACCAAGAGAAGTGATTAATTATATCACTTGAAACGAGCTGTAGCAGAGTGATGTAGAATATGTTCTTAGACAATATCTTAGTGGCATGTTCAAACACGCGAAAAACATATTGCTCAGCCAAAGTTAATACTAACATTTTAGGCGAATTGCTTCCCGTAAAAAAAATTGTTGTGGTTATACATTTTAGTCATTGAAAAATGTTGCAGGAGGTTCAAGACTGCTTTCAGAAAATCTGAATATTACTGTGCATATATGACATATGGGACAAGCATAAACATTTTTTTCTTGCGTTTTGGTTGAAAGGAACTAATCCCCCCCCCCCCCAATATGATGCTGATGGCCATATTAGAGTTCTTTGTTTACAAGTTATTAAAATGTTAGGACTATCAGCATGGCTACTTAGCATGATTTCCTCGTCTTTTGTACATTCAAACAAATCTGGCAAACACCACAAAGTTTTAGAACTAGAGTTACGTGTTTGAATAATCGACTTAAAAACGAACTTTTTACAAAATTTAGCTGGTTATTGAATAAAAGTCCTGAGATCTAATATACAACCATATTTTTAAAAAGAGAATTGTTAAAACTGATACTTTATGTGAAGGCCCCTTTTAACTTTCATGAAACAGTCTGTGTTCGTGAATTGAGAATATAGTTATTGAGAGAAAGGCGAAAATTTAATATTTTGTACCGAAAATTCAAATTATCGTATTTCGGAATAAAATTATCTGGATGGTAGTGGAAAGGCACGAAAAGCAACATTATTCAGAGGATTTCCTGTTTTCCTATTCAGGCGATCAGTAAAGATTGTACACAGGAGGAAGCTTAAAGCTACGTAAAATATCAGGTATACTCCATTTCACATAAGTCTGGATGTATTTGACAGCAACTTATGGGCAATAAATTTAATATTTTGTTATTTGTGTCACTACACAAGACAAACTTTGATGTACAAATGCTGAAATTGAATTCTCAGGTTCATTTTAGAGCTAAAAAATGTCTTGCATTGTGCAACAAATCGCAAAATACTGAAAATTATTGCCCATCAGTTGCTGTCAAAATTATCCAAACTTATATGAAACAGAGTATACATTATTTGCTGTCGTTAGTAGCGAGATGTATAAATAATGTTCGCTGAAACGGTGAAACCGACAACAAACTTCAGACAAAATTTTAAAAGAAATCGGAATGCACAAAGATATTTCTAGAATTAAAAGTATTACTCACCATTCGAGCGTAAATTGAACTGCAACATGTTGACGCAACACCTGATATCAGAAGAACTGTATGTAACCGCCCTCATTAGAATGTTCCGCGAAGTAGTTTGGAGGTAACCGGCTTTTTATTTAGTCACCACGTTCATATAAATTGATGACATTAGTTTTTATGGCTGCACGGAAAAAATTCCGGCAGCTACAAAGTTTTTTTGTGGGTATTTGACCCACAAAAGCATTTTGCTGACACCAATAAAATATTGTGGTCACCACAAAATTATTTTGTAGTTACTGCAAAGTAATTTTTCAGGGAAGACTTCCTACAAAATGAGTCTTTCAGTGTGCTAGGATTTATGAATACGTGCGTTCTGTAAAAAATTTTTGAGGCAAATTTGCCCTACATGTACTGGAAGCTAATTACCTCTACGTGTAAGGGAAAATTACTCCACATACGTAAAGGAAAGTTATACAACTGGTAGTATGATTTTACTTTATGTATTGGCGCAGGCCATCTGTGGCAATATTACATAACGCGCGAGCGAAATTTTAGAGTCGTTTGTGTGGAAAATCTTACAAAACCTTGTAAAAATTTTCACACACGTTCGGAAAAAAAGATTTCTCGCACAAGGATGAGGAATATTCCTATACACACTTAATGAGTAAAGAATCGTGCTCTACACTCACATCATGTCACCCCTCATCAGGGCTTCATGTTAAGTACTGGCCAAAATATCTTTGCTTCACCTGATGAGTAAAATTAGCAACTATTTTTACAGTGTGCATTTACAATGTACCCCGTATCCACTGTTATTGCCAGCGGAAGACATTAAGTTCGTATTCATGTGGTTATATATAACCAACACATCCAGCACTTCAGAACTTACATGAAATCAGGGAACCGTTAAGGTGCAGGAGCCTTGGCGAATCGTCTGAAGTGCCTTTGGCAAGACTTCGACATGTGCCGGTATAATCAACTATTTAATTGCTGCAACACGTTGCAAGTCACCTCAAAATTAACTCCAGGCAAGGCACATCACTCAGCATCACATGCACATCACTCTGCAATCCCAGTGATTATGCTAACTTTTCCACAGGAGCTGGATTACCGGTTACCAATGTAGCAAACAAAATTGAACGTTTTGGTTACTGCCGAATCTACGCTGTAAAAATTATTTGCACCCGAAAAAGGATGACGCACGAAATTAATTCACAAGACTGACGAAGAGGGCATATATTGAAGAAATGTTAATATCAGGTTTTACATTGCTTACCAGCACACGTACTGAAAATTTTAGCTCATCTTGAAATGTAACGTTGACATACCAATGCCAAGTCAAAAGTGCAAAAACCCGAGAGTACGTTTTTTTTAATAGTTGCTCCCATAAGATATAATTTTATTTATTGTTACTTTTTTAGGTGTACTTCCAGTTATATTTTGATTTTAATTAACTTACTCCATCGCTTAGGTTACTAGGATTTAGCAACACCACGGTCGTAGAAGAACAGGTCTGGACACTCGCCTATCTACCAATGTATTTTGCTTGACCCCCTTGTTGTTTGGCTGTAGTTCGTCAAGTTACCGAGAATGTCGTACTTTTTGGCGCTGTTTACCGGGCGGTCGGACTCAAACTCCGCCCACTTTTTTCCATTGTTAAATTTATAAAGTAAATAATGATTGCTGGAGCCTTTTATTAAATTTGTGAACGCAAGAAGTATTTCATAAATTGATAAAAAATACGTTTTGATAAATTGTTTATCATAGGGAGGAAGTAGGCGGAGTTTGAGTTCGACCGCCCTAACAGCAGCGCCAATAAAACACAATATTTCGGTAACTTGGTGAAATGCAGCGAAACAAAAAGGGGGTCAAGTTTCCAGGCGAGTGTCCAGACATGTTCTTCTACGACCGTGAGCAACACATAACAATACAATTTAAAAAATTGGTCGCACGTTCATTCACATTTTTTTCAAAAGCATAATTTTATTTACGTAGTTTTTATACTTAGAGAATTTCAATTTAATCTCTTCATTCAGATTATGCCAGACCACTGGGTCCTGGGTTATATTTCCGGTCGGGGAGGTGCAATTTTATGTTACCGATAGGTCATTCGGGATAAAGTGAGCACAAAAAATTTAGCCTTTGAAAAATATCACTAGCCAATTTTGCATATAATTCAACATTAATTATAGTCCCCTTAGGCTACTGCTTGTATGGTTGGCAGTGAAATTACGCAATATATTTCCGTGTGTTTTCCTATTATAATACAACAATACAGAAACAAAATCAACCGAAATCTACATGATTGCATTTTATATAATTAATAAACTTACATTTATTAAACTGTATCGATTCATACTGTCTGCACAATTTATCTTACACGCGTAAACATAAAGTGATGTGTCCTGTGACGTTAGACATGTCCAAAGATATTAGAAGGGTCCAAATGGAGCATGTCGCAGGAGTGAAAAAAAAAAACCCTTGATGTGGCTATAAACAATATGGCCGACTAACTCAAAAATTAAGAAAATATTAATTACGAGATGCGTAAACATGGCTAAAATATATAATTTTAAACCTAAAACATCAATTAAAGAGCACAATGCTGTTCAGTTACCTTAAAAATACCAGTCCGATGTGTACTTTTGTGATTAAAGTAGTATGGCGGCTGGCTAATTTACTGACTACATCTTCCCCCTCTTGGCATCACACCCCTCGCCATCATTCCGACCTTATGCTACCCCCGTTGACATGCCCCGTCGTTAGCCGTTACGCGCGGAAAGATACGGATTGGCTGAAAATAGAGCTTTAGCAGGGCTTTCTCGAGTGCTCACTTCATCCCGAACCACAAATATTCGACTCCAGGAGTGGGTGTTGTGTCAGGCTCTTCACCGTCATCCCTGCGGAAGGCAATGACGAACCACAGCACTCTCATCCTAGCCTAACAGCCCCAGGTGTCACCCCTGAGGCAGCAAACTTACAATTACATAAATGGAAACTGAGTAAATACAATAAAATATCATTAACAAATTATTGCATATTCGGTTTTCCCTGCACCACCACTACACACCCACTAAGGCCAATTCTATACAGAATAGAAATATCAATGTCAAAAGTTTAACACAAAGGAAATTTCTGCCACTTGAGCGCTGGTATCGGTAGGAGTTGTAAAATGACCAATCACAGAGCTTTTCTTAATATTAAGTTACATTAAGGCTTCTGCCTACCTCGGAGCGCGGCGGGAGCAAGGATAGGGTTTTACATGTTAAACTAAATTCCGTGTAGCTCTGTCACCCTTTGAGATATCGCTTTCGTATGAAAACAATTTTCTGCATTGAGAAGAGGAAAATACTGCGACGTAAACGAAAATGTGAAAAGAATTTAATGAATACAGGGTTTCGAGTGTTTAATCGGAATGAAAACACTTATTTGATCATAGTTTTCAGGGTATTGGTAAAACTTGCTAAAATATTCATTGGCAGTGTGGGCCGTATCGTACTGAACAAAAAAGTCAGTGGTGGCATATATGTAGGTTTGAAAGTGACTGAGATATTTAGGAATATAATTTAACCTGTAACGCCCTATCCTTGCTGCCGCCGGAGCTCTGAGGTAGGCAGAAGCCTTAAGCTGAAATCGCGATCTTCTTCTCTTATAAATTAAAATAAATTATTTCTCTCTTTCCCAAGCCTAGTTAAATTTAATTTTACTACTGTTTCGTATTTATTACACCTGTTAGCCATGGCAGCGAAACTAGCACCATAGGTTTTCCCTGTGCCGAACTCTCCCACAAGAAAACACATTTTCTTTCTAACCTGTTGTGGAGATAACCTTAACACCCACTTACAACAACTTGTTACTTTCAACAGGTTGATCGACAATGAGCAGCCGAAAGCTGATGATGAGGACGAAGAGTTTGGCTGGGAACGCTACTACCGTCTGGATCAGGTAAGGCAGAGACTGTTTATCCCAAAGTGAGAACATTTAAAACCAACGTTTGAAATAAATCCGCTGCCATTAACTGTACATGCGCTACGGCACACGTCGAGACTCTCGCTTCCGTATCAGTGGCCAGTCAACTTACGAAAAAGAAAACATGGATGTTTTCCTGCAAGTATAATTCATACATGTGTGGCTACCACGGTCGTAGAAGAACAGGTCTGGACACTCGCCTATCTAACAATGTATTTTGCTTGACCCCCTTGTTGTTTGACTGTAGTTCGTCAAGTTACCGAGAATGTCGTACTTTTTGGCGCTGTAAACCGGGCGGTCGGACTCAAACTCCGTCCACTTTTTTCCATTGTTAAATTTATAAAGTAAATAAATATTGCTGGAGCCTTTTCTTAAATTTGTGAGCGTAGAAAGTATTTCATAAATTGATAAAAAATACGTTTTGATAAATTGTTTATCTTAGCGGAAAGGAAGTGGGCGGAGTTTAGTCCGACCGCCGTAATATCAGCGCCAATAAAACACAATATTCTCGGTAACTTGGTGAACTACAGCCAAACAACAAGGAGGTCAAATATCCAGGCGAGTGTCCAGACCTGTTCTTCTACGACCGTGGTGGCTACTGACGATACTTTATGTTGGTTTACATATACAACTTTGCAAATCTGTGTTTAAGTAATACCTTAATACCTTTACATCGCTTCCGTTTGCATTGCTCTTTGGATGAATTATGAGTAACGTCCCATGAATTTTACATGTGTCAGAAACATTAAAATGTAACACGAACATAAAAATACGATTTCGCCATCTCGAACAACCTATACACTTTACAGATAATAGAATAAAAAAAAAACTAAGCCTATCATACATTTAGCTGGCATTTCCTTATGTTAATTAAATACCACTTTGACTGTTAAATATTCTTCATTGCCCTTAACCAGTTCGATTATTTCCCTTTATAGATAATTTTAGAATACTTATCTTGGAAAAGTAGGCTGAAGTACCTTGTTTTACAGTAGTCTTATGACGAAATAATCATGGTGAATTCTTAACTCATACTGTCATCTGTGCTGCTGTAACACGAGGACCACCTCCTCACCACGGAAGTAAGCAAGCTTTAACTAAATAGTACTAATTACTACATACTAGATATCAGGCAAGAAAACCTTTCATTCATTGGTATATTTTATGCCTGTAATAATAGGACAGTATCTGCTATGTTCTTGGCAAGTACTAAATCTCTTTCTTCAATTACTGTTAACAAGTTCTTTTGTATGGAAAGCGTGTGAACTTACGTCACCATAACTGAGGGAGAAAACTTACTTTCAAAACCAGGCATGCCCAACGTATCTAGTTGTAGAAGAACGCAAGAAAACTCATGCCTTATAATAGTTACTAAGAAGAAACATGACTTTAAAAAAAATAGAATATGCCTTTAGTTTATTGCACCTGCATTTATACTCGTGTGTTAAACACCTAGTTTATTTTAGTAAGGGCGTTTAACTCATCTTCGGATTTTTGGACGCGTCTGGTTTTGAATGTTTCCGTACATACATTCAGAGAGGAGAGAAAAAATATATTTAGTTAAACTTTACTATCCAATAACTTCCATTATTTACTGTTTGACAACATATAGGCCTATTTTTGTAAACCTTATATTTATTATGTTTTACATCGGATATACACACACATGGAATTAGGTGGTTTCAGAGTTAGGATGACTTTATGTAAAAACAATGTTGTAACGTGTCGCAGGGAGGCTGCATGTTGTAAAAATACAGATTACTCTCCAAGAAAATGCTGGAGAATAGTTGGGGCTAGTACAAAGAAAGTACTGCAGGACATCAGTTTTCCTGCTGAATGTGGTTGTATGTCTTCAGATCCACGCCTGGCTCAAATCTCTCGTCGCCAGCAACCCTACAGTGTTGAACTTGGTGGACATCGGCAAGTCATTCGAGGGTCGTGACCTGCTAGGAGTGAAACTGTCTTACAAGACCGGCAACCCGGCCGTTTTCGTCGAGGCAGGTATGCCCCTTCCCAAGCTGTCATCGGCTGGTGTCATGGCCTTAGAAGTTCAGGCCTGGACACTGCTATAAAATATTGACCCCCTTATGACTGATTTTAGTTCCTTCACTGTCCGCAAAAACGAATGAAAACTACTGGCGCCACTAGCACACTCGTGCTAGTAATTATTTTTCCAACATTAAATGTATTATATTTTTAAAGTACAAATATTAGAAACTTACTTAATTTTAAACAGAATATGTTTAAACACTTGGGTTTTGATTAAAATAACGAACTTCTCTTCACAACAGCCCCACTACGATTGTGGCGCCAACAGTTTCGTTCAGTTATAAGAGGGTCAAAGATAAAGCATTGAAGAGTAGGTGAGTGTCCAGACCTGTACTTCTAAGACCGTGGCTGGTGTCATTAACCAATGTGATTTGCAACTGTCACTGGCTATATTCAGTGTCTGCTGTCATTGGCCTTTGCAATTGGCTGATGCCAATGAATGACTGATGTCATTGACTGACATCATTGGAAGCTCTCTTTGATATTAACCGCTGCCATTGACCGCTGCCACCTTTCGCTTACATTGGTCTTTGTCATTGATCGCTATCATAGGCTTCTGACACTGACCTTTGTCATTGGCTGTTGTCATTAACAGCTGTCATTGGCCGCTGTCATGTCATCTGTCATTGGCTGCTGTCATTAACTGCGGTCGTTGGCTGCTACCATTGCCCTATTACATTGGCCGCTGTTATTAACCGTTGACATTGGTCGCTGTTGCTGGTTGCCGTCATTGGCCGTTGTGTGAGATGGCTGGAGCTAAAGATAAAACAAGAGTGGCTGAGCGAAGGCTGGTTCTGATTGGAGGCGAACAGGCCGAATAATGATTGAGGCGAGATAAGGCGGTTTGGAGCAGCGGCGGAATGGAGAAGGGACGGGAATACTGCATGAAAACTCGTTTTTGCCACGTATGAGACTCCCATGTGGAAATTCCCACTTTCGAGGCATGCAATCGAATCGTCAACACCAATAAGAGGAGTCAGGAGAGCTTCACTGAGACTTTCAACTGTCCGCCTTAATAACTTGGCTACAGTTTGCTTTCGTATTTTCGGTTATAAATATTTTTCACTCGAAAATGTTAAATTAGCTTCGTGCACTGCCTTGAAATTTCCCTAAGTCCAACTTCAAATCACCTTCATTTAAAAGGGTGCTGAGTGTGGTTGTATGACCTCAGATCCACGTCTGGCTCAAATCTCTCGACAGCAACATACCTTATAATAGAATATGCCTTAATTTATTGCACCTGCATTTATACTCGTGTGTAAAACACCTAGTTTATTTTAGTAAGGGCGTTTAACTCATTTTCGGATTTTTCGACGCGTCGTACATAAATCCCATCTCACCTCCGTAAATGATGGAATTGAACATGTGACAAATTGGTAGTCTGTACGACTATCGTGTTAGAAGCACTGGTCGTACAATGGGGCCTCTGTTGGAGCAGCGGTTAGAGCACTCACTTTCCACCCGGAATCGGACCGTGATTTTTTTCTATGTGGGTAACGTGGCGGACGTTATCATTGTCCCGTGGGTAGGTTTTCTTGGGGTTCTCCCGTCGCTTCTGCATCGCAGGGCCTCATTTCATGTCATCTTTGGGGGTTTGACAGACGCTAACGGGTGCCCTAGGAGTCTTTTAACTAAGGTTTTTTTTGCACGGAATTTGGTGTGTGTGTGTGTGTGTGTGTGTATATATATATATATATATATATATATATACACACACACTGTCAAATCAAGGAAGTGATGCCCCGTTCTCGGGCATCCTCCTGTACAATATTTTTAATATAAAGTTTAGCTAAAAAAGTTATTGATTTTCTGCCGCAGCTTGTGCAGCAACGAAAATGTTGGGCGTAAACTGGTCTGCCATTACCACCAAGAAATTAGAAGATTTTGTAAAAATGTTGTTCCCGAAGGTTGGTAATAACGCAGAGCTCCTGCTTTTATGAACCAAAATTCTGATCCACTGAATTTAGGTGAAAATAATTTTGCAAAAACTTGTTTAATTACCTTACGTGCACATCTGTAGCTCTGCTTCACGCATTGGCAGTGTGTTTTTGTGCAGGCATCACTAATTTGACTGAGCTATTGAGTATAATGTTACTATGACACCACATGTCTGTGATTTCCAGGAGGTTTAAGGACGCGGTGGACAGCAGTTTTCATCACCATGTCTTTATTTTTATATTTGTACCATATATTTTCTTCGTGTTTTAGACACAAAATCTGACTAAATTTTGCTCTCATAATTTTTTTTTATTTCGCATAGTTTTTGCTTAATGGCTCGTTAAAGTAAAAATTTGCACGTTTCCGTTTTAAGGCGGCCACCTACCCCATGCTTTAAATGTGTTGCAGTGTGTTCGTAAACAGGTTTTTTTTTTCTACGAAAATATTCTACGGTTGCCCATTGTGCCAAAGTACGAAAAGAAAACAAACTTCAGACAAGGTCGGAACCTCATTATTAAAACGCCACGCTCATTAAAAACACTGTTTCTGAGTCCTCCAACATGGCTAAAAACGGTCTTTTCAGACTTCCGTACTTCAAAATGTACTAACCGGATGTATGTGGAACTCAGATTGCGACCTGCACTGAACTTAGTTGCAGACTTTCCACCAATAAAATTATATGGTCACCGCTTACTGTCCCATAGTAAAAACCGTTCGACGGGAACCTTACGTGCTAGTTCAGTGCTTGGCTCATAAAGGCGACGTGGCATTTGATGCGCGCTTCAAGGTCGACCTTACGTCTCCGTCGCTTTTGAGCCTCTCACGCGCAGGTAGGCGGCGCCCTTAAGGACGACACAAAAACCAACTCACTTACCAAAGTGGAAAAATTTCACAGTGAATAACGACGCTGTAGGCTACAAGTTCAGCTATGTCAAACAACAAGATATAACAATTTTTAATTTTTAAAAAGGTATTGAATTTTTCAAATAATTATTTTAAATTTCAGCGTGCGTTATTATTTAAATACAAAAAGAAGTATTCTTTGTTTTTTTATATACGTGACATTGTAGCCTGCGACGTCTTTGTCCACTGTGAATTTTTTCCAGTTTGGTATGTGGGTTGATTTTAGTGTAGTCCTTAAAACGGAAACATGCAAATGTTGACTTTAACAAGCTATTACGCGAAAACTATGAGAGATAAAAAAATTTCATAAGAGCAAAATTTATTCACAATTTGTGTCTAAAATAAGAAAAAAATATTTGGTACTAATATAAAAATTAAAATATGGTGATGAAAATTGCTGTCCGCCGTACTGGCCATGAAGCGGAACTGCAGATATGCACATAAGGCATTGAAACAAATTGTTGCTGAATTCTTCTCACCGAAGATCTGAATGAAATAAGACTGTCAGTTTAAAATGTAGAGTTGTAACGTTGCATGCTCTCAGAGTGTAAGTTAAGTGTGTTGTGTGGCAGGTATCCACGCGAGGGAGTGGATCTCACCTGCAGTCACAACCTACGTACTCAATCAGCTGCTGACCAGCCAAGACTCCAATGTGAGGAATATCGCTGAGAACTTCGACTGGTACTTCTTCCCCAGCGTCAACCCTGACGGCTACGAGTATACGCACACAACGGTCAGTACACATTCCTTGCTGCTCACACATATACTAAAAAAATTCCCTACAGATTAATATGAGTTTATAACCAATACACAGCACGAAGTGAAGAATTTTGGTCAACTCTTAAGAGGAAATGTCACACAATACAGCACTAAAATCATCAGTTTAAAATAATAGGTTTCTCGAAGTCAATTAGGAAAAATATAAAAAAGTGCAATCCTAGACCACAGTTTTACCAACTTTCTGCGCAAAAAATGAGTAACGTATTTCTGAAGAACAATCTCTGCAATTGAAATCCCGTACATTAAATTTCCGGCTTAACAAATGCATCATTTTTCACTGAAAGAAAATTTTTGTAGAAATTCTTCCCTGCAAAAGTATTTTGTAGTAACTACAAAATACTTTTGTGGTGGCAACAAAGTATGTTTTTCTGTGTGCGTAATCAATGTTTGGTCATAGTTGTTTTGTAGTTAATCCACATTGACTTTTAAAATCGTGTAAATTTCAACTGGATTTCTCAGCGTTTATTTATCTACCTTATACTATTACGTGCGTTGGACCCGTAAAATTTCATTTTTTTCCTACTTGTGCCAAACACTGTTCCAACTTTTGCACATAAGATAACACGTCATTTCCCAAAAAAAAAAAATGGGCCCCATAGTTTTTGCATAATCACTCATCAAAGTCACGAAATGGCCATTGCGGTGTAGCCAAAATAAAAAAAAGTAATTAACTAATAAATTAAACATTACAGTAACTGATAGTCAGTGTATAAATGCATTTTATGACATGGTTGACAAAAGTTGGTTTTGAAAATTTTAGTAGTAGCCAAAAGTAAAAGTTATGCAAAAATTTACTGATTTTCATCCATTTTTTAAAATTACAAAAACGTGTCGCTTTGTGTTCACTAAAGTGTCCTGAAGTAATATGAATAATCTTGTTTCTGCAAAATAATAACTTTTTATTATTTTGGCTACACCATAACTGCCATTTTGCGACTTTGATAGGTGATTATGCTAAAACTATGGGACCTAATTTTTTTTTATTTGGGGAAATTACATGTCATCTGATGTGTAAAAGTTGACCAGTGTTTGGCACAAATATAAAATTTTGAATTTTTACGGGTCCAACGTCTTTAAGGTGGCCGTCTGTCCAAGCCGCCGAGCAGTGTGGATAGATTCGGCGGACACAAGTAGCCTATATTCGAAAACTGCTCAGCGTACGGTAAGTAATGTCTGCTTGGGAATATTACTTAAGGAACATTGCATGTGTGTATATGTGTACTCATTTCAGTTCTTCCAGTCTAAAGTTTAATTTTCGCTGCCGAAAAAGGCGAAAGTGGATGTGTTTGTGGTCTTTTCTAGGCTCGAAAATTTAGATGCAGAATATTCTAAAATGTATAGACGTGTAAAATACACATTTATCTTTAATATTACTTCATAAAAATACAATGTTACTGCTGAATGTCTCATAGAAGCGAGTTGTCAGCGAGGAGGCTGTACGCGAGTGCAGTAACTTGCGCAAATATTTTGTTCTTGTGAACTTATACTAGGGAGCTTAATTCAAACAAAATCATTATTCAACTTAAAATGCGATGCTAAATTAAATGTACACTGAAATTTATTTATTTTTAAATGACGCGCATAGTATGCACCAATCTGTTCTAGTTTCAACCTAACTTTCTTCACTTGGATAACGTCAGTGTTCACGTGTATTGTAAGCACAGATCTCGTGCAAATCGTTGGGACAATATGGGCCATAAAGGAGGGTCGCTGTAGGACTTAGCTTAGTAAGTATGCTAAGACGTTGTGGTTGCAGAACCGGATGTGGCGTAAGACGAGAAGCCATGGCCGCCTGCTGTGCCACGGAGTGGATGGCAACAGGAACTTCGACTTCCGGTGGAGAGGTGAGTCTTCGAAGCCGACAGGTTTATATAGTCCTGAGGGAACATTCTCTAAAGTCTATCCTTGAACAATACGTTCACTATAATAACAGTTACTATCAAGTCATGATACATCTGAGTCATAATATTTCATGATTTTCCTCGGCGGCATTATCAAAAAATTCTACGTTGATGTAACTGGCCTATATTTAATACATGCATTTACACTGTATATTATGCTCCAATAGGTCGGTTTTTATTGGCGTTGGGTAGATATCGAAGTGGGCAAAACTGTTGCAACAAATTAAATAAAGTACTTTTTTAAAACTAAATCCGCGCTTTTGCTGGACAAACAGGGGAACTGTGCTGTTGGATATTTGGCTGTTATTTTCCCCTAAAAGAAAAACACATTTTTTCCTTAGGCCAGCTTTGAAAGTTATTAAATGATGCGTGCTGCGTGCTTTGTTAAAATTGTTCTTGCTGTGAAACACTCTAAGGAAACTTCCGCCATGTTGAACTAGGCTAATATAAATTCTATAACAGGTTAGAAATCTCTGTAAAAATATCTGTTTTCCTTAAAAACCGGTGAAGATTGCTACGATGTAAACAAATGAACATTGCCTTATTATTTTCACTGCAAATTATATTATTTCGTTACTGCTACACTCTGAATTACAGAATTAAGCCTATTCAACTGCTCGGATATAGTTTTACCTGGTTACCCCGTAACACATAATTACGATTTATTGTATTGCGAAATCCATGTTGTTTAAGACACACCAACCTTTTATTATAGTCTGTGAATTGAAAACCTTTATTAAAAAAACACAGTTATACTGGCACAAGTTGCCATCAATCTACAGAAAAACGAACAAGTAAGCTAACGACAAGAATGTTTAACAAAATCACATAGCAATGAGTGAAGAGTAGCTTCGTACAATGCAAAGGAGTTAACTGAATGAAGATACTTCAGTCAGCTGTTAACATTTATGTCTTAAGCACTGGCGAGGGGTGACATGAGATGAGTATGTCGCGGTAGAGAGGGAAGGACCCCCCCCCCCCAAAAAAAAAAAAAAAAACCGCCGACGAACGGCATCGGCCGGCACGATTACCACGTTTAAAAATCCGGTTCGACTCAGCCATGTCATCGTGGTGGGAGGCGAGCACGTTAACTGTGGTCCTAAAGGAGTTATACAAACCACATCCATCCCCTTACGTATTTTAAGACTGGTACGAGTTTAGCCCTCAGCCAAAAGGAGTTGTTATCCATTTGCTATATTCGAAAATACAACTTCATAGCACAGCAAACATAATTCAGTGTTCTGGTTTCGTTAGAGGTGAGAGTGAGAATACTAGCAAATTACCGCTTGAGGAAAGATTGTTTTCAGTGGTTACTGAAATTAAATATACTCAATTTATTATAAGATTATCAATCATTCAAGAATAGTACTGTCACATATGTTCTATGTAATACCTTTTTTTTAAAACTTAGAATTAAAGCTCTGTTTTGCTTCGTGTAAAAACTATCATACAGAATAATTGAAAGCATGGTTTAAAATTAACAAACTGCTCGATGTACTTTCATTTGAATGAAAGCGCACATTATTATAGTCCTTAATACACTTCGAAGGGATACATCACGTCTTCTAAACCATAAATCGTGTCTAAAAATTGCCTAAATATCAACTTAAGTGCTTAAATAGTTTATTGTAAAATAAACGACACATCGAGATCAGGGATTTATTATCTATATATTATTTTTTTAGTAATATGCGAAATACCTACTAATATAGCCTTGAAAGCTCTCGTCTAACACCCTGCGACGGGCACCAGCTGCCTAAAGCTACTTTGAGTGTGTTTGAGGCTCAGAAACGAAGGAACGATGAGGGCGACACTGATGTGCGCTTCAAATGCTTCAATGCTCACATGCGCAATGCTCTAATCTGGTACGCTTTTTTTTCCGTCGTACTGGAAAAATAGGAACATATTCGGTGACTGAAATTTTTTATTCCGATATCTGGCACGAAGTTAATTTAAAACCATTAGATAGATTCGTATTAATCTATGTAATTTGAGACACAACTGTGCGAATGAACCGTTTATGATTATGTTCAAGGGCTCGTGAACAGCATTTTTAAAGGACGCAGTATTTTGAACATACCCAAGAGTCCTCCTAACAAATTAGGTTCCTTTTCGTGGACAAATGCATCGAAAAAGGCACATTCTTAACCTACTAAAACAAAATTCAACACCCAGGAAATCGGATCTCATAAATGGATTTACCATAAATCAATCATGTTTGTTGTGATCTTACTTGGCCGGTAATTATTGTACTACAAGCAATTGTCCGGAGGAGTATGGGGAAGGAAGTGTAGTCATTGAATAGAATGAGAATGAATGTATTTATGTATGTGGCAGGAGGTGGTTCCAGCGGATTTCCCTGCTCGGAGACGTTCGACGGCACTGGTCCCTTCTCCGAGGTGGAGATGAAACAGCTGGGAGACTACGTGAAGGGTATCGCCGACAACATCAAGGTCTACCTGTCCATCCATAGTTACGGCCAGCTGCTGCTCTTCCCGTATGGCATCAACGGTCTGCGAGCTGACAATCATGACACTCTGGTCAGTATCACGTTTCTACACCCGGCCTGTATCGCAGCGTCTACACTCCCTTCACTGCTTGTAAAGGGGGATTGGTCCTTCTCAGTTCTGATGTGTGCATTTTCTCAGACATCAGGGAATAGAGAGGTTGTTTTAAGTTTTTCGCTTTGACACGGCATTTATTTAATTTTTTTTGGGATCCATAAGGCGTGGTTTCTGTTATTTTTATAACAACTGTAGTCGCTCCCGTAAATAAAACACCTTTTCATGTCAGCTGTCTCCATATTACAAAATAATGAAGATATTAGGGTTGCAACAGTTTCAGAAAATTGCATAAGTTTTTATTTATGCCCTGTCATGTCAAAAATGTTGGTAAATAAACGAAAAAAAAAAAAGTTGTTGAGGGAAAAAAAAAACAAATAAATTTACAAGGGTAAGGATTATTCCCCCGTAAACACTTCTGAAACATATACATTTATTATTTCTGAGATTCTTATGTTACCAGAGAGCCTCATTTCTGAAATAGACCTATGCATGTCTTCTGTGACAACTGTACGAGTTCTTGTACTATCTGCACTGTAGAACTCACCATGGCAATCCGAGTTCGATTCCAGATGGTGGTGTCAGTTCCATTTTTCGCACGCGAGAAACGTGCTTGACTTTACCGTTGTCGGAGGATCAACTTCTGGTACTATAATATCTCCCATAATCCCTATAAAATGTTACACACATGCGAAATGATTGGGCTCAGTACGTCTATGTAGTTTCCGCAGAGAAAACTGCGGAATAATCCTTATGTGTTTTGGTTGGCTTATAACACCCACTCTGACCGTCAGTTGACTCACGTTCTGAATTATCAGAAGAATTAATGAAGACGAGTGTATGACATTGTGGTGAAGGGACACTTAGAAGTGTGTACTTGGTGGTTGGAAGAGAATTTGCCAAGGCACTTGGCGAATGACCAAATGGATGGCGGTTAATGACAATATCAAATGCCTTTATCTTAGTGATCAAGTTCAGGAGGAGAAGATAATATTTTAGTCGGACATGTTTCGAAAGAAACGTATAACCCTAATAATCTCTCAAGACGTCGCTGTTAAGTGATCACACAAATCTTTATTCCACTCACGAATCGATGCTAAAGCCCAGCACACACGGGCATATTTCTTGTACAAGAAGGTGAACACTTTCTTGTTCACCTTCTTGTAGCGAACTTATATCGTGTGAACGGCCACCAAGCACACTAGTGACTAGCATACAAGGACTTGTATACTAGCTAGTGCGGGATAGTGACGGTAGTATTTTTCGTTATCTTTCTTGTACTAGTCGAATGTAAACAAACAATTTTTTTTGCACGCGCGAATGTTTCTGGACAAAATAGCTTACAAATACGAAACATTTTGAAACAAATAGAGTCTTTGCCGAACAAAATATGCTATTAAAGGAAAATTTGCTGATTGTGTGCCATGTCATTTTACATCTGAATATAATTAACTAGAGACAATAATTCAATTTTTACATTTTAAAGCTTATTTTTGGTGCAGGTACGATAAATATTGCACTTATTACCTACAATACTCGAAATACAGCCTTAAAATATGTATCCAAAATGTTAATGGTGTACACCAAATTGTACGAGAAAGTTGGCCGTGTGAACTAAACAATCACTTTGGTAGGATACTAGCTAGAACACTAGCTAGTGTTCCCTTTCTTGTTTACATTTGATGCTCACTTTCATGTACAAGAAAGACGCTCGTGTGTACTGGGCGTAATTCGTAATTTTAAAATTGTACCAAACACTGTCCAACTCTTACACATTACATAAATAGTAATTTCCCATAAATGACGTTTTTTTTTTAGATTCCATAGTTTTCGTACAATCACGTGTCAAAGTAGCAATTTGACTATTTTTGCTACTTACCCAAAATAAAACTATTCAAACGAAAATAATTTGCAGTGAAAGTAAATGTATTAAGCTTCTCTTGCAATTAAAACATTTCGAAAGGCAACAGCAACGTAATACAATATTTTAAATATTGACTTTAGATTAATATTTCAAAATCATACATATTTTTCAATTCAATTAACGTGAAAAGTAAACGAATTAACAAAAGTTCAGGTGTTCCAGTAGTTTGTAACAATGTGTCATTGTATGTGCAGGTTTTTCTTCTAGAAGCGATGACTTTTGTGTTTTCAGATGGACCTTGGGCAGAAGACTGCAGAGGCTATCGCTGTACGACACGGAACCCAGTACACATATGGCTCTACAGTCGATGTCTTGTGTGAGTAGGACGTAATGATTATTGAAGTGTGAAACTACACTCGAATGAACACGAGTACTATTTAATAAGCTGTCGTTACATAACTCTCTTAATAGCCCAGGCATCTTGGGCTTAAACATGTAAAAAACATTGTAAATCTGAAAATTGGTACGCTTTTTTCAGTGCATAGCACAACATACTAAAAGTCCCAAGTCCTACTAAGCCGCCTTCATTGTTTTTTTTTTTTTTTGCACTTGGAACACTAATCGAATCATACATTCAGTTATATGCAGACCAATAACAGACATCAAAAATTACAATTGCGGGGTTCTTATTGGCTCAGTCAAGCGAAAGCCTGATCTTACGATAAGCTGGAACTCAGCAAACAGTCAAGTTTTTCCGCGATAGACCATCTCTACGAATGACATGCATGGTTTTGAATGTCACTCGATATATGCTGTGAGTGGTGTGTTTGTGGCTTACAGACGCGGCGAGTGGAGTGAGTCCTGACTGGGCGCACGGCACACTCGGCATCAAGATAGCATACACCGTGGAGCTGCGAGACAAAGGCACATATGGCTTCCTGCTGCCTGCAGACCAGATCCTGCCCAGCGCCGAGGAGATACTCGACGGTATCGTCGTTCTCGTCACAGAGGCCGCAAAAACCTTCTAGACATAACCTTAAACATGCACAGCCACAGTGTTGCCAGCTCGCCCTCGACTGAGCACTTTGTATAACTCAGCCCATATTCTTTATAGTCTTGCGCTTCGTTTAAGATTATGATTAACCCTTATATTGGGCACTTGTACTAGCGACTGACAGCGTGAGACTGCCAAAAACTTGTGTTTCTACAAAATAAATTATGTACTTCCTCTATCGCCCGGTTACAATAAAGGAAAAAAAAAAAAAAAAAACGCAAACGTATCTACTAAAAATAAAACAAAATATCTACTTCGGAAAGTGCGAAAAAGAAAGCTTTAATTGAAGCAAATAAGAATTGAATAAACAAGCGTCAATGCAGGGAGATAAATAATTCAATTTATTGAAAAAAAATCACACACACACGTATGTGTGTGTGTATATATATATATATATATATATATATATATATATATATATATATATATATATACACATACATGAGGTGTCAGTGTCAGAAACCAACCAATAATATAAACATATAAAACTATCGTCTGAATCAATATAATCACATGCTTCCTTTTGGTTATACTTGTTCGTTAAAACATATTTTTTCCTTTTAAGTTTTTAGACCTAGTGTTTTGTAATCATTTTGACAATAGGAAAAAGGACAACAAAATTTCAATTTAAAGTGAACTAAACAAAGTTTAAAAATAATATTAATATTTGGTGTTCAGCCTGTACTCACTTTATCACAAAAACAAAATAACTAGAAATAAGTGGTTAGATATTGGGGACATTAAAATATAGCTATACAATCTGGCATAAAATATGTTTTATAGTTTGCTGGCGGTATCAAAGCAGACATTCAGGCAGTTGTTTGTACGATAAACTAACTCGCTGTTATGGCGCACCTCCTTTTCAAAGGCTGATTTAAAAAGTGCTTATTCGAACGCGAGCCATATGTCTCTAGTTTTAACGGATGTATTAAGGCCAATAAATTGTTACTATGTTTTCAGAATCGTCGTGTTTTTATAGTGTGATAGTTCTGCTTGAACCTATACTGTGTCCCATATACTTCATGTATTAAGGGTATTGGTTCATGGAATACTGAACAATTATTTTGTCACACCACACAATTGTTGTAAAATGTAGAAGAACTTAATTGTAGATAAACAAATTTTTTTTTGTAAATACACAAAAATGCTAATATGCGGACGTGTACATTTCCAAGTATTTCCTGTGAAGTTTACAATTTTTTTGTTAACTTCACAATTTTTTTTGCAATAGTAAAAAAAAAATTTTACTGTGCAGGAACATACACGTAAAAATAACTACATTATTTTTAATAGACCGCACAAGCTCACAGTCTGTCCAAAATGTGCCCCAATGTGCTAGCAAGCAGGTTAAGGTTTATTTTACCGCAGGCTAGTTGCCACTGCAAGGTGATGTCTGAAGTTATAGGTATCGTCGGTTACTATACGTGCCAACTATTCTCACTGCTACACGACACCTATTTCCGTCTCAGTAAACATGCACATATACCATGTCTGCGTACTCAGTACATGGAACATTTCCTGGCGATCTTTCTCAACAACGTGCCTCGATATACAACAAAGTCATGCATGTAATCTGTACATGGTCAGATTCGGCACATTTTCCTACAGTAGGCCAACGTTGTTTGAATGCTTCAATTTGAGATCTTCTTATCGGTGTTTTTTTTAAAAGGATTCTTGCAATGGGATATATGGTTTAGTGAAAATTTGTGGTAATGCCCATTGCAGTGCTGTGGCAAGAGTCCACGATTTTTCGCGAAAAGAATTCTGCAACAGTTTGTTACAATGCCTCATGTGCACATATGAATATCTGCTTTATGGTTACTGGCAGAATGTTTTATTGTTAGAGTCCCGGAAAAGTCACGGATTCAACTGAGGAGAGGTTGGATTTCTAAGTCATGTATATGTCGGAAAAAAGGTGCCCCGGAAGTAAAGTACATTGTAAAGAACCAATCCATTGGGTATTTGGGACATTTTCTATACGAAGTGTTATTTACGATGACATTTACGAGATGTAAGGAATTGAGCTCTACCATGGTAATTGTTAATTAAGCGTTTCCGAACATATGTCCATATCACATATTTTCTTTCTTTGTGTGTGTGGAATGTTTCCTGAAAGTTTGGCCGTACCTTTTTGTAACATCCTGTGTGAGGCATAATTTTCTTTCAAATAAATCGTCACACAAAATATCGATGATTCCAACAGCGTCTGTAGTACCAAAATGCAACGCATTTCTTATGAACAGAACAAGTAATTTGTGAAAGAATTACATTTTAATAACCAATATCTCCAAAATACCTATCAACGATGGGTAAACCTACTATTAGTGCTAGCTTCACTAAGCGCACGCCGACAACTATGGCAAAACACCGGAAGTTGCCGATCTTCTTCTACGACCCTGGTATAATTACTGCATTTTATGATTTTAATGTGCCCTAATTGTAAAACTTCGTAAATACATTTTTTGTTTATTGCCTTTTTGTCCCTTAAATCATAACTATATGGTATGTCCAAATTTTGGTTAAAAACTAAATATAAAGAGTTCTTTCATTGAAATACTATGAAAAATAATGTTTTATTTCACCACAGAAATAAATTGTCTGATTTTTCCTGCATTCATACAAAATGAAGTAAGGAGGTTTTACAATTAGAGTGACAGTACTGGTATTTTTTGTTTTATCCATGCAACGAAAATAGTTTCTCCATAGAAAATTTTTTTTCCAGAATTTTTATGTTGGCAGCATACATCTGAAATCAATTATATGTAAATTGCTGTTCTCTTGTGATATGACATGATAACGCAATCAGAATTCTTAGCAAAGCATGTTTTTCTGCTCAGCGATACTGGCGTGTGTGTGTATGTATTTATATGTTGGTTATATATATGCAGGATGTTCACAAAAAAAAAAAAAAACACCGAAATACTCCAGCAGGTGATTCCTTGCGAAAAAATAAAGTAGAAAATATGTAACACATTTTGTAAGTAACCGCAATATTACGGAAGTAATTCGCCTTTGAAAATCAATCTTCAAAACTATGATTTCTCCTCAAACCGAAGACTAATCGACGTAAACTGACAAATCTCAAGATATTGCTTCATGAAAATACGGCTAACAAACCAACGGTAAACGCCAGTTGATACATTCAACCCTTACGAAAATAAAAGTGGTGGCCACCTGTAAATTGCTGACAACTTTTTAAACGTAAGTATGATCCAACATTTAAAAGTGAATTATTAGGTAATGTGAACATAGTAATAAAAAAAGTCCTATTGTAGTGACTGTCCAGGATTCTTAGTTTTCGTGCAAAACCCACGTGAAGTTTTGGCTTGGTGACACGGAGCCTAGTATGTAGGCAACACTGCGTACACAAGTGTTTGGTTTATTCCGCAGCGCCGCACAGATGACGATGGACATTCGCTGTATATCACGTACCGTATTTTAAACGGTTCACATAACTGTAATCATCACTTTGTTCCTGTCTGAATTTGTGTGTGTGTTTTGAAACAAATTATATACCTGCAAGTGAAATATCTCGTCGGTACAAATGCACGAAGCTAGACATTTAAACAGTATGTGTAATTCTGGCATTGCATAAAAGTGCGAGGGAGCCGATATTGTTTTCAGGCACTGTTCGATATTGCCGATACCAATACTGATACTGTTTTGAGAAGGAAAAATAACATTATTGAGGAATTTGGAAATTAAAAACTTAATTTTCAAAACACTTGGTCACATAAAAATTTTAATTTTCTTAATTTTTAGTGTTTAAGTCCTACTTACGTTTAAGATAAATAAAAATCTACGAACCACAAACCAGTGAGTGACTCAAACATACGTGGGCGTGTGATGAAGGATATGGTTCACTTTTTGATATACGTTATGCAATTTTGGTTCAAAATTGACGTCAGTAATTGATGAACTAACAGTCACCAAGTCATTTAAAATTGTAAAATACTCGTGACTGTGATACTGCTAGGAGTGTTTTTCTCTGCCAGAAAGTTGTGTTGAAAGTTGTGCAACATGCACAGAGAGAAGAAAAATTTTGGAGTTTTAAGCTCTTCCACTTGAAAAAAAGCGGGCGTTTTGGATTTATCGGTATCGGAACTGCCCTACTGTAAACTTGTAGTGATATGTCAGGCTCCAAAATAATCCTACAGGCACGAATTTAGAAATAATGAAAGGAGAGGGTACAGTTACAAATTGGTGGGGGTATTTGTTGTTCGCCATTCCTCACCTTTAAAGTGGTGGTCCGGGGTTTCTCCCCCGGGAAAATGAGTATTTTAAGGTGAAAATGTGTGCTTTTTTAGAGGTTTTAGAATCTAAATATTCTTTATACAGCAGATAATAAAATGAAGTATTTTTAAGATAAACTTTCTTGAATTTCAAACAACTCATTTCAAAATGCTAATAAATATGGTTACTATAAAATACCACTCAGCATGTGACAAAAAAAGTTTGGTTTGTGGAAGTAATGGGAAAACCAAATCTTATAGTCAAGTTTTGATAAAAATATAAAATATTTAAAACAGTACAAGGTCAAACCCTTAAACAACGAATAGAGCATGTAGCAATTAGGTACAAATCATTTAATATTTTTGTATTAATAAAATTTTATTTACACGCACTTTTTACACGGTAAACAACTAAAGAGATCTGGCTTCATTTACGAATGTAATGAGAAACAGAACTATGCCATATAGACAAGTAATAAGAAAATATAACGTATTAAAATCAGTACAAGATTACATCTTTTAACGATTCAACAGTTTAGCAATTGGATACAGAAGATATATTTGTATTAATATAATGTTATTTTCACACTTTTTACACGACAAAAAAGCTAAAGAGACCTGGATTGGTTAGTGAAAATAATGAGAAATAAAACCAAATTACATAGACGAACATAAAATATTTACAATAGTACAAGGTTACACTTTTAAACTTCTCACAGTTTAGCAATTAGTTATAGA
This sequence comes from Medauroidea extradentata, assembly GCA_003012365.1. Classification (NCBI taxonomy): domain Eukaryota; kingdom Metazoa; phylum Arthropoda; class Insecta; order Phasmatodea; family Phasmatidae; genus Medauroidea; species Medauroidea extradentata. Next base: position 54,274 of record PNEQ01060412.1, on the reverse strand, counting down.
AAATACATTTTTAATTATGTATTAATGACATGTTATTTACCCGCACTTTTTACATGATAAAACTAGTATTTATAAAAATGTTACAAGCTACTTTACGATAATGTTCACATATTGCTTATCACATTATATGATTTTGGAAGTAAGTTAAAGAATTATTTTGAAGCTAATGCCAATTACATTACATAAAATGACACAAGGAATTCGCAAATACAAAACGAAGCTTAGCTGTTGTACGATTTTGAAGCTAAATGGACATTTTCATTCTTCTTGAATGCTTACTTGCGAACTTATTCACGATTGGAATATTATCCACAGTGATATCTCTGTGAACGTGTAGTGCAGCTAAGCCATTGAGTATTTCCTGTCCCATAGTGAATCGCAAGTACAATAAGACCAAAGTCACGCAAATAGCCTACATAAGCCAACATGATGAGATATTTGATACTTCTGACAAATAAAAGTGTAGAGTCACTACTCAAAGTATCACAGAAATATTAATGCTAAAAGAATACTACGCGCCAATTAGTAGGTCACGTATAGTAAAGTCGGCCTAATTACCCACCGGTTTTCGCGCCTTACGAGTGAGAAATTACATTCGCTACATAAGCCTCTTAGCAGTAATTTCTTGAAAGACGATGATGTTGAAATGAGGTGGAATTGGAACAGTGGCTGGGTGCAAGAGGGAGGAAATGAATCTTGAGAAAACACGCTGACTAGCAGTAACTAACTGCTGACACCAACCTTAATGGTTAGATAAGAGAGATCACGTGTACAGAAAAAGGCACAGAGCACAAATAGGAGCAATGTATTTGCATCTACTACACACGTATTAATAACATTTGTACATATTTACAATAAGTTAATTAATTGCCGCCCCCCCACACTTCAACTCACAGTTGCTAACGGCGGATCAGGTTGGCCTGGACTCGTACATAAATATTTGGTATGGCACGTACACAATTAAATGTGGCTATTACACGTGCCACGAGATCTTCCTAGCTAGCCACAGGCATTTCGTAAATCAGGGAGTTGACATGACCCCATAAAAAATCCAGTGGAGTCAGGTCTGGACTTGGAGCAGGCCAATGGATGGGCCCTCCTCTGCCTGTCCAGTAACCAAATATCGTACAAGGACAATATGGGAAAGTACAGCCTTTTAGCATTGTTGGAGCGGGAGACGTTTTATCAACGGCGTGAACTGGAAACACTAGCAAAATTTGCATTCTTACATCTTTATTTTCTATGGTGTTTATACATTTACGACTAAATTCCTCTTAGGCTAATAGTATTAGAGTGTGTTTATAAGTATTTTAAATTTTATCTTATCAAAATAATAACTAAAAGAGCATAATTATTTTCTAAAACCATGATTACAATTCAATTTATAAATAAAAAATATAAAACTAAAACTACCCATACAGCAATGTGCTACTGTAGAAGGAACAGCGCTCATACCGGCGTGAACTGGAATTAAATAACATGTCTCCTGTTTTTCTTCTGACTTTCCCATATTGTCCTTGTACAATATTTGCAGTAACCTGCAAACGTGGTGTTAAGATGGCGGCATACGGCAGTAGAAAAATGTGGCGGTGCCCCATTGTACTGGAACAACATGGTGCTGCAAATTGCTAATAGTACTTCTCCCAGAAATTCGGACAATACATCCTGTAGAAACGTTAAGTAATTGACTTCACTGAGGCGGTCAGATAGCAAACAAGGTTCCAACAAATGATTGTAAACAATGCCAGCCCACAAGTTGACACTCTAGCACACTTGGTTGCCCACTGGGTGCGTGTGATGGGAAGTGTGGTGCACCCAGATATGGCTGTTCCTCTCGTTACTGCTCTCAATTCAACCATTCAATGCTGCAATTTACATGGCTAAGAAAGCCGTTGTATTGCCTACCCCTTAGGGGTTACACTGCGCCTTCGTATTTTGATACACATTTTAATCGAAACCTGTCTATCGGAGTGAATTAACACAAGGGGTACTTTCCCCTTAATTTTGCGCAGTGAGCAATGCAAAGCATAGGATATTTTATAATTGCTTAATATTTAAAAGGTTCTTACACAAATAGGTGGAGTAACCACTACATACGGTAAGTAGCGAAGGGGGACGTTTCATCAACCGCGTTTTAGACTTGTTTGCTCCGATTTTAAGATCTCAACGCTAATTTTGATACTTGTTGGTATCTACAGTATCAGAACTTTTTGAACAAAAACACATTAATATTCCTTTCTCGAATAAGGGATCATGTACAAAAAAATAAGATGGCTTTCTAGTAAACTTGTACTGTAAAATTAATTTTGTGGAATAAAACACAACATTAGGATATTTACGTTTAAAAGGTTTCAGTGACGATTCTACCTATCCCTTTTCGTGTGATGGGTTTCCATCCAAACCCACTTTTTTTTTTGCATATCGTCTTTTAAGAATGCTCCTAAGTCCTGTGTTTTGCACATAAGATATACAGCATACGGCATGGGCAATAGTGTGTTCATGTGTTTATTTTGTTGTGTTCCTTGAATTGTTGATGGTGCACATTCAATGTTACCTACATGTTTCTAAGTCACGATACCATTGTTTCGGGAACTTTATCGCTGTAGCTTCATTTGTGATTAGAAAGAAAACTATGAGTCCTAGACTATTGCAACAAGAGGACCTTTTTTGTTAGACAGGTAACATTACTCAATAAACCATCTTCAGATGTTCGAACATCTGGACGGTAAAAAAGTTATATGCAATTAGAGGGTAGCCACCCCTGCTATTTTCATAAAGGCGGAAGGTATCAACCAACATTCGCTGTTAGTTTGCAGATCCTAATAGCATTAAGCAATGTTGAAAATATTGTATTTTTATGTCAATTAGTTTCCGATATTTTGGGAAAATACCGGTTTAAAATTCGATGTTCAGAGGCCCATTACTCCCTTAATATTACGTTTAGGTAAAAAGTGCAAAGTATGTTTCCTTCATAGTTTTTCGTGAGGAACACGCAAGCGGAGTTTGTCCCCCTATTTAAGAAACATCCTGTATATATATACATATGTGTATGTGTGTCTTGGAACATTTAACAGTGAGTTTCTGAGTTTATGACAGTTTTACCAATGCTTATGGTATCGGAAACTCACGGTAAATGTTCGAAATTACGTCCTCTTTCTTCCTCACGCACACGCACACGTCGGATCGTGCACAGTCGCACCTTGTCAATTACACATCCACCATAGAGGATACAAATGAGGGCAGCAGCATACTTCATACTTGTATCCATTACATTATTCACTACCGGTTACCCTGCAACGCTTTGAACTGATATACAGGATGAGTCTGAATGACATTGACAAAAGCTGGCAGGTTATTACTTAGGAAAAAATGAGATGAAATTGTGCGCCCTAATGTCGGATTTCGAAATGATTTTAAAATATATATTTTAGAAACTAGTTGCGATTAAGCGAAAAATAGGCGAATAGAGTTTTGTATAATGGAGATCATTCACCTCGGGAAATGTGGTTGGATAGATCAACCCCTTTCATTGTGGAAATGGGGGTTGCCACCCTGTGTTATCATGAATATTACTAACGGACACTTGTAAGAGATTTATTTTGTGTATTTAATAATCAGAACTTTAAAATTAATAACAAAATGTCGTATTGTCAGAACACTCTCATGTAAACCGTTTGCGAGAAATCCGTGGTCACATTCTAAAACAGAAAGCGCGTGTCCTGAAAGGTAGGCAATCCACTACACACTGGACGTGTACAATGATGAAAGACGGACACTTCATTACTATTATTTACCAATGTACACGACGCCTTTACACGTTAAATTTACAGTTACTGTGTTACAAAATTAAGTTTTTGGGAGTAGTTTCTCAAATGTCTCATTTCGTATCACGTACACGTTTTATTTCATTAATTATATAGGGGTCGCGGTGGCCGAATGGTCAGACCATTCTCCTCCCACCAAGGCGATCCGTGTTCGATTTCCGGCGGGGTCAGTCCCCGGATTTTCGCATGCGGGAATCGTGGTGGACGATGCCTTTGGTCGGCGGGTTTTCTTGGGGATCTCCCGTTTCCCCCGCCCTTTCATTCCGACACAGCTCCATACTCACCTCATGTCCCCCATCACCAGCGCTAAAGACTTCGGTGTTAAGCGCTGACCAAAATCTCTCATTTATTTCATTACTTAAATGTAAAACGTCCGTATTGGTTATGAAAATAATCATCCTTATGAAAAACTAAAACAAATCATACGTGCAACGTATGGTATACGAGGTTTTGTAATGTGGTGGGCCACCTTGAAGTGTAAACCTAAACCTGTGTTTATTGTAAATATTGCAGAAAATATTTGAAATGGAACAGTGGCATGTATGACTATGTGTAATTGGACGATTGTGTACAACCTCTGCGATTCCCGTCGCTGCCATCACAAGTTAACACAGTAGAACGAATAAGGGTTGCAATCCTGATATTGTATGAACATTACATTGGTAGATAGTACACAGTAAATAGTACATTGGTAAATAATAGTAATGCTGTGACCTTCTTTCACCATAGTTACACGTTCCGTGTGTAGTGGATTGCCTACCTGTCAGGACACGCGTTTTCTATTTTGAATAATGTCAACACAGATTTCTCGCAAACGGTTCACCTGAGTGTGTTTGGACAAACGATCACTTTTTTATTAATTTTAATATACTGATTACTAAATACATAAAGCAAATCTCTTACAAGTGTTCATTAATACGTTTCATGCTAACGCAGGGTGGCAACCCCCATTTCCACAATGAAGGGGGTTGACCTTTCCAAGCATATTTCCCGAGGTGAATGATCTACATTATACAGAACTCTATTCGCCTATTTGTCGCTAAGTTACAATTAGTTTCCAAAATATTTTATTTAAATCATTTCAAAATCCGATTTTTGTGAGCGCACAGCTCCCTTAATATTCAATTTCGGGAAAAGTGGTTTCTTATTTTTTCTTAAGGAATCACCTGTCAGCATTTGTCAATTGTATTCAGACTGATCCTGTATAGCATATAATTAATAACTAAAAACTAAGGATTTACAGACCAATACTTACCTTGACTATTTTACTTGTGTTGATACTAGTAACATACCCTCAAAGTTCGTGAAAGTATTTCTGATACATCCTATGTACACATGGACGTTATCATGCATCAACCGACTATGCGGTAATAGTCACTTTTCGGTAAAACATTCGTAAGATTTTCAGGATTGAAACAGTTGCACCTAAAGTAAATTTGGCCTACGAAGTTAATATTTAGATCAACGTGATAAAAAACTAAAATAATTACTGTAAGATTAGCTCACAGCTGAAAGTCTTTATACAAGACTAAGAACTTGTGCACAGTTGGTTGATATATGTATAAATAAATAAATAAATAATTAAATATATATATATATACCCACACATATGTTAGACTGCGTGTGTATATATAGGGCGCGCTCTGCGTGTCAACCTTTAAAAAGAAAAACACTTTTCGTTATTTATTTCTCTTAGTTACAGCTAGTGCTATCCCTGCTAGTGTCGGCAGTGAAGGCCTATATGCTGAAATGGAAATCGCGGAAAAGCTCTCGGGTACAGGTAACCAGACATAAATCAAGACTAGTGAATATAGGAACCACGCCTCTATTGTCAAGAGTATGGGCGATGGGCGTAATACCACAGTGAAAGTTGTGTTAATGAACATGTTAAGTGACGATAGTTCGACAACCACTACAAATAGAACGCTGACTTTCCGTATTCAATTCAAATGCATGGCAACATGTATGCAGTATCCAATGCGCTGGAAACATGGGGTCGCTTCTGTTATGATGCATGCACTTCTGTACATGTACGCCTGTAGCAGTCCATACATATTAGTGGATAAAGAACCGGAATGACATAAGGAACAAGAAACGTGCACTTGTTGAACACGCTCAGACAAACCATTTCTGAGATACATGCACTCAAAGTGTCGCATCATTGTGGCTATGCCTACAGGTAGGCAACCCGTGTAGTACGTATATGAAGAAAGCCTCCAAGTAACACTAGTGTATACAACTTTATTATTGAGAGGTATGCAACACACAAAACAAGTATATTATTTTAATTCTCTTCTTCGCTTGTTTTAAAATCACATAAAACACGTTTTCACGAGGCGACCTCCTGAAAGTGTGCGTAAACATTGCAATTTCTTAAAAATTCCTTATAAATTCGACTCGGACGACGAATGTAGTTAGGACACATAACTTGAAGCATATAACCACAATGGCCACTTCAAAAGGCACCATGTGCAGTTTATTCTGTTTTCCATGCACAAATGCTCTTTAACTTAAATACTGTTACACCTGAACTCCGTCACACTTGTTTGCAGTGAGCAGAGTTAACTGAACGTTAAATGACGAGATCCTTATTACGTCGTAGAATCCCGAAGTGAGAAGAAGAAACATCCACAAAGAATCCAAAACAAGAACATGAAATTGAATGCAATTTTGATTTTTACTCTTTGGTAGCTCAGTGTTTTGTTCGTTATCTTAATATATAAAATGAAGTGTCCTGACTGACACACTCACTCACTCACTCACTCACTCACTCACTCACTCACTCACTCACTCATCAACGCACAGCCCAAACCGCTGGACCTAGAACCATGACATTTTGAGGGAAGCTTCCCCTTGTCCCGTAGGCACCCACTAAGAGTGGATTTTCCGAAATTCGATAATTAAGGGGGTGAAAAGGGGTGAAACGTGTTTTCAAAAATTCCCCGATATCTAATTAACCGGGAAAGCTATCATAATTTTTTAACTTCAAAATATTGCCCAAACAAATGCATATTCGTAAATTTTTCGATTTTGCGAAATTCTGAAACTAAGGGTATGAAATGCCGTAAAATGTGTTTTTCATTAATCCGTGATTTCTCCTAAAACATTTCAGATAGTGAGGTGATTTTTTCTTTAAAATGATGCTTAAGTAAATATCTAAAAAGTACTTTTAGAATTTTTCAAAATTCATTCTTGAAAGCTCTTAAAAAAATTTAACGTGCTTTTAATTAATCCCACTTATCTCCTAAACTAGTGAAAATATTTAAATGGTTTTTGCTTTAAAATAAATCTTACGTAAATATAAAAAAAATGTAATTCCAGGATTTTTAGACATTCGTCGTTGAAAGCCATTAAAAAATTCAAAGTTTTTTTCAAATAATCATCTGTACCGCTTATACCCGCTGAGATATCGAGATGATTTTTGATAAGAATGAAGCTTATGAAAATATCTACAAATCAAATTCAGGATTTTATGAAATTCGAAAACTAAGGATGTGAAAAGTAGTAAAATGTTACAGTCTCCCGAAAAAAGAGAACGATCTAAGAGAAATAATTAGACAGTTGTATCTTTTTGCCAACCTATTCATAAATAAAACCTTTTTAGACTGTAGAATTATCACGGCCTGCCTTTAAGCATTCACTTAGGTATTGTATATAGTTTATGGTGTGGGACGGGTGGGGTTACGGGTTCGTATCCCGTGCAAGACTTTGCGATGGGAATTACTATGACATCATACGAGCATATTGCGCGCGCTCTTTACACTGAGCTAAGACAATTTATAGTTTACTGTTATTCAGTACGCTAGTTGTTAAATGCCTTAATCGCATATTTTATCAAGAGTTACTGTATACAGTACATAATTTCACGCGGGCAAAGCCGCAGCTATTTTATAGAGAACCGGAACTAAAGATGAATTAAAAACAAAGATAATCTGCAATTAAAGTACGCTCAGCGTAGTGGACTGGATAAAGCTGCTTGCATTTGTCGTTTTAAAGATATTAAGATAATATAGTAACACTATCAATTAATACGCAATTAAAAATTAGTTACTCTATTCTATAGCACACGCGGGCGAAGCCGCAAAGGGACAGATAGTATAGCATGTTATTACAAAAACTTTCGATAATTCTAAACAAAACTACTAATTTGTTAATTACTTCGAGGCGTTATTTCAAATACATTATTTCAGTGAGTTATTATTCCGTAAACCATCCATTTTTGATGCACATATTGCCACTCTTGATGTCTTCCATTTCGGCGATCTTCAATAAGGATTCGTTCGTCCTATTCGAGTTATGAGGACCAGCCTTCCTGTCAGACTACGAGAGTCGCAGGCAGCTATACGTGTCTGTACTGATCGTCAATACTTCGTAGACCACATAGCTTATGAGAGAGAAAAAGAGAGAGAGAGAAAGAAAGAGAGAGAGAGAAAGAAAGAGAGAGAGAGAGAGTTGCAACTCAATGTTGAACGGCGAGAATCTATTTATGAAGTCATCACAAATTCATCCATAAGGTAGGCCTGTTTCACTACATACCTCAGAACACGTAATTAAATACAAAAGTATTGATACTCTTCGACAGCTCTATATTTAATCTTTTGTATGCATGTGTATATATAGCATGTTTACATAAAACGTGCTGTTATACTAAATAACCAGCTGAGGCAAGGTACGTTTACCTATTCACATGACCAGAGTTGTCCGAACACCTGGCTGTGTCTAAGAACGTGCAAACAATTCAGGGTTTCGTGACTTATTGGTAAGGACAGGAAAATTTCGCGAATTGAATTACCTGCAGGCTAGAATCAATTGTACTGTGCATACTCCGGCCCCGTCTATTCGCTCATTGTCAGTAGTTCCACTGAGTAGCAGCTAGTGGACAAATGATCGGGGCTTGAGTATGCATAGGATAGTTGATTCTAACACGCAAGTTACTGAGTTCGCGAAATTTTCCTATCCCTACATATTGGACGCCTGACAACTCTACTCGGTTAACTACTTGAACGCCTCAAGCTCCAAATTAGCCTTACCGAACCTAACCTCGTGACTTAATGAAGAGCTTTAATCTAATTAATTACTCTTTTTTCACACACGGCAATTACAGAAGTTGTGTAATTACATATTTGATTAACGAATTTGAGACTTGAGCAATGGTGCAGATACAATTATCGGGTCACTGTTACCAAGATAGGTTACTTTGTTCGCATATAGGCTATAGTAAATATAAATTGTATACAATGAACATCCTTGGTGGAAACCTAACTGCACTGAAAAAAGAGTATAGTTGCAGGTACCATACTTTTGTTTAAATAGGGGCAGTAAAATAGTTTGATTGTTGGTACTACTCTGGACAGTTCCTTCAACAATCTGTTTTGTAGAAGAAACTAAGTGCCTAGTTGCTTTTACAAACCAGACGGTAATGTATACAAAATAGATTATTTCGTTGAAGGAACTGTCCAGAGTAGATCCAACAACCAAAATGTTTTGTTGTCCCTATTTTAACAGAAGTATGGTACCTGCAACTATACTCTTTTTTTCAGTGTGCATTTAACAGCAAAAGAAATTCCTTCGGAGTTAAATCAAGTTAAATGTTTCGGAGAAATCCGTTCAGTCACGTTATTTTCAATCACAATGATCACAGCTTATACAGTTATTATGCGAAAACATACATTTATCTGTAAAAGCAGGAATGCTTGCACCCACATAAACGTAAGAAAATCAGAAAGCAATGTAATTGCTAGCCAATCGTACGTAATATGAATACACTTCCATTTTCACCTTAAAAATAAGTTTTTACCATTCTTTCTAGGTTAGTACTGCATGTTAAGGGACAAAACAAAACCAAAATTTCGTCTTACCACTTCCTTTCCGACACAGTTGTGATTATAAATATTGATTAGTTCGTCACATTCAAGGAAGGGATTGAACTTTGAAGAGATACATTCAACTAAATTGTTGACTTTACCTTTCAATTTTTTTTTGTGTAGAATAGCCCTGTGCATGATTTTTATCGGTATTGGAATCTTCTAAAAGCATCTCGATTCTCCATCAGACCAACTACACCACCTGCAACTTTTACCATCTTGTTATTTTGTTCATGTGCCTCGTCCAAAGGCATGCTTGAAAATGCCCTGCTGTTCTCGGAAAAGACCAACAGCTCTGAAACTGGTCTTTGATTCCATCAGGAATACACTTCATATCTCTGATGTGAATGGGAAGCCAACAGGCATAATTAATATGATCTAAAATGAAAAACCAAGAACTAGTTGTTCCATAACTTCAACATAAACTTCTCTGACGATGTGAACGCACAAACATAAAAATTTTGATTTCTTGTTCCAGAATCTTGTTCCAGAAGATTCCAGAACTCAAATGTAGGGTTTTGTCCAATCATGTCTCTCTTCCACTGTACAAAAGCATCATCATAATGGGGCCCAGGTAAAGATTTGAATGCTTCGTTCTGAAGCACTGCTAAGGAGGAGCTGTTACTAAATGTGCATGTCTTGTTCTAGTAAGATGCGATGTCATTCCGTTCTAAAAAAAAAAACTGGATAATAGGTTATTTTAGTTGGAACTTGTATCCTACAAAATGTTTAGCGCCATACGTTACAAAGGTTGAAAATTTTACTTATACAGAAATTATACCCTTCAATTTTAGACAATCGAAACAAAGTTAAAAGCAGGCATTGGTTGTTACCATTTTTGTAGTATTAACCGATAACTATTTAAAATGTATGTTATCAAGATAACATACACAACTTCTCAACAATACCAGAATGATCCTGAAAAATATCAAAACTATGACACCTGTTTTGGTTAAAAGTTAGAGCACATTAAATTGTTAATACTAATTGTAGATTGCATTATAGTTAACCATTCTGTTGTGGTTACAGTTGCTGTATTTTTCGATAACAATTAAAAATTTATGAAAAAATGTAGAAGTTTGAAAATTTGTTCCTCCCGAAATATTTAACATGCAAAGACGATAGTGGACTCATTTTGTAGAAAATTTAACTGTTAATAAAACAGACGTTAAAGCTAAGGATTTCATGATTGTGAACCTTGCGGTTGTGGTTATAGTTAGTGTATTTTTAAAGGCCCAAAAAATATTACCATAAAATAAAAGTTTGAACATTTGTTTCTCCAAAAATATTTAACCTATAGAGATGATAGTGATCTCATTTTGTAGAAAGTTAATTGTTAATAAAACAGATGCTTACATGTTTTGCCGTAAACGCAACAGTTTGGGCGATATTCAGCAATATTTTAACGAATGACAAATATTTGTAAAATAAAAAAAAGTTTGAACACTTTTTTCTAGCAAATTATTTAGTCTACAGAGCCTTTCTTGGGCTCGAATTGTAACAAATTTTACTATAAAACAAACATACGACTACATGTTTTGCCATAAACCCAATGGTTTCGGTGATATTAAGCAATTTTTAGACGGATGACATAAACGTTGGGCGAAAACCAAAATGGCGTCGTATTTCAAGATGGCGGTTCCAAAAATCGTGCACCACCCCATACGTTAGTAGTACAAAGTGTATATTTGAACTGCACAAAATCTGGCGCTTTAATCCAGCAGGTCACGATTATTCCGCTAAGCCACTACACTATAGTGTGGCGTGGCCAGCCATGTTCATAGTATTGTAGTTATTTCGTGCATCTTTTAAACTTTCTCAACATAACATTTTACTAACGGCCACAGGTGAGTCTAGTTACCCTCATGAATAAAAAAGGGGGAGGGATGTTAGTTTTAAGTAATGTAACTTTTATATACATACAAATATTATTGTTTTGCCATCTAGTTATAATTAGTCCTTCTTTCTTAAAATAATAATAGCTCTCATTTATAAATAAATTAAATTAAAATTTAAAAAAAAAGTTCACAGGATACTAAATTTAGAATCGAACTGACTAGTAGAAGTTACTAGCATCCCTTCAACAACTATAAAAGAGCTTATGATAGTCAAACGGCTGTACACATTTTCTTAAATCATAGCTCAGAACGCTCTCGATCAAGAAACCTAAAAAAAAAAAAAAAAAAAAAAAATCGGTTCATCCGTACTTTAGGAGCTATGATGACACAGACACACACATACACACGTTAAACTTATAAGACCACTCTTTTTGCGTCGAGGGTTAAAAACAGCGATACTGGACTGTATTTATGAGATTGCCATGTAGAATGGCTACAATGGCGCATGGCATACCTGGCACACTCTGCAGGCACGCATATGTTAGTGGTACGACTTAATGTAGATTAATAATTTCAGTGCGTTATTATTTTATCACAAAACTTATTTTTCATTAACAAAACCTTCCCAGCACTTCTTTGGAGTAATTTCGGAAAATCGAGTGAAACGGAACTCAAGATGACCAGAGCTGAGAATCAAACCCTGCTTCTCCCGATTGCAAGTACAGCGTGTTACATATTTTCTGTACATCTGCTTAAATCCCAGCATAATTAATTTGGCTATACATATGGTGTTATAAGTGGCCAGCTTGCACCTGGATTGACGTAAAGTGCACGATCGAGTCCTAGAAGTGTGGACTCTCTAAGAACGACACAGCACACGTGTTGTGGCTCACCCTGACCTCTATGCGCTAGTCACTGAACTAGCATGCAGTCTTCTCACGGGTATATAGCTCGCCTCTATGACACTTTCAGGGGTGACCTTATCTGTTTTGACGTAATATCGAGGCTAAGTGTGTATTTCCTTCGAATATTCTGCCCCAAGAGTTTCATGCCTGAAATAACCGCAAAAACACACATTTTCTTCAAGACCTCGAGAAACAATAAAGAATCTTGTAACGGATATATAAACATGTCACGATCTTTTAAATACTGATCCTGAGCAGAATCACTTATCCGCGTCTAAAAGTTTTCTAATAAACGTACGTTAGGCCAAAACTGCACATCTCACGCAGCGACTTGGGTAGGTGGCCACCTTCAGATTATTGTTTGTGATAGCCATAAAAGTACAAACCTCTCTCATTTATGATTGTCTTAACGTTCGCTAAGTAGCAATTTTTGTTAGTTCGTACGACGATAAGGGCATTTCTTATCGAAACCGATAGCAACCAGCAATAATTAGCCAAAAGGCACTTCACTTTTTGAGTAGGCAATTTTCTAAAGGTTAGTTGAACAGTCTGTGAACCAACTGAAAGCACTCCTATATAGTACAATAGTTAAATATAGATTTGGACTTGGTATCTCGGTCAGTTGATAATTGATGTTTCTGATATATTCAAACACCTATAAATAACAAGGACGCTAAAAAAATTTGCATAACCACTAATTTTTGAAAATAATTAATTATAAACACCATTAAAATATGTATTACATTATTGACAGTAAAATTAAAATATATACGAAATTGGAGAGCTGAAAATAACTTAAACCAATCCAGTATAAATACTAATTAAGTCAGTGAGTTTATTTGTATATTAAATATTACTGGAACTAATTTATCCATATTTGATACAGACATTTATACAACTAAAACTAAAACTAAAAAAAAAAAAAAAAAAAAAAAAAAAAAAAAAAAAAAAAAAAAAAAAAAAAAAAAAAAAAAAAAAAAAAAAAAAAAAAAAAAAAAAAAAAAAAACATATAGACACATACGAAACATTTTTATTTTCAATAAAATATAGAATATAAAGGTTATATACACTTACTATTATAGTGTACTATGTGAAACTTCTTACATATTTACAATGATACGTTGAGTCACAACATAGTTTACGATGCACCACAATTATTGCTATGAGAGGGGCGATACTGAATCGATAAACGTACGGATCTTTGAACATATAAAAATAACATTATTCTTAAGCGCTTTGGATGGTTTGCCACGGCTTTCAGAAGTACCAGTTAACACGTTAAAACATTTCTGCGTGGAACAATATTCATCTTCCTTGTTACTGTGTATATTGAATACATAAATTATTGGGACTGAACGTAAAGTGAAATGTGATTATGTTTGGTAAATAAATGTCTACAACACTAAAAGGTGTACGTAAAAATAATAAACTATTTTCTTGCATTGTCTACTGTAAAGCCTAAGTTTTATTTTTATCTCGTTTCACCCGAATTTACCAATTCAAATTTTTTATATTCAGGAACGTGATAGAATGTGAAAGAACGTAGTTTTTAAAATTCTTTTAAAATTGTATTACAAACAAAAGTCACGTGGGTACTTATTTTTATCCAATTTTACATTGCAAAATGTGAGGTTCAGTGGATAGAACATGTTTCAGACATGTGGGTGCGGCCTAATGTATCTAAGACATTTCCCTATCTGAAGGTATTGCATCAAGAAATAAATAACCGAAACCGGTCTAAAAATATGTACAAAATTTGTTTACTTATTGTGTGGTACGATGTTACCGAATACTATATATTTTCCAATCTTACGGTGGACGGCACCAAACACTGTCCTGGATTGTAACCTGTTAGTCACTGCACATACGGTCTACGCGCCAGATCTTGGTCCTTGGCGTGCACGCATTTCTCGTCCTAAACGACATGGACGCTTCAGCGAGTTAGTGTGCGCGACAACTCACTACCGACATCATGGAAGTGTTCATGTCTGAAAGGACAAAATAGCGTACCAACGAGGTGCTCAGAGCTGGTGCGTCGACATGGTTCTCAGACAGCGGAGTGATTCAGTGAGTTGTAGCAGGAGCTTAAAGAAAGGCTCGTAATATCGAAAATACCATCTGCGCAAGAGCGAGAAGTTTCAGCATCTCTGGAAAAACTAAGCGCACATCTTAAACTAACCCGGAGTAAACTAAGGTTAATATTCTTACGGTTAAGAACCTCAGTGATATTAGTTTGGCAAGGGACAATTTCTGCCACTAATTGGGACGATATACGTTTAAAAAATGAGGGGGGGGGGGGGAGGAACAATGTGTCGTAAATTTTCACTTTTGACATTTTTCGTTGTAATTAAACTGATTTAAATTTTTCCCTTCCAAATAAAAATTAAAAGCAGAAATGATATTCTTTCAGAAATAATGTTCTTTATCAGAAAAAAATTTAAACAAGTTATTTTTCTGTTCGCTTAGCCTAAGAAAGATCTATTCTGTTATCATCTCGTAATTCCATAGACCACTGCCAATACCAGCTAAACCAGATGCTATATGATGCTATATTTTCTCTTGCCAAACTCTTCCATATAAATTTCATTATCTTCCTAACTTATAGTAGAAAGGGCCTTGGTTATTTTCCAGCTCGTTAATCTATATTATTGTGGAATTACGTGCTATCAACGAGTACAAATCACACGAAGTAAATCATTTCTGGTTACCTATATATGTTTGTATAAAAACCCGCCAAAAACACAATTTTGAAGTTTTCGTGTAGCCATTATGAGTAAAAAATCTTACATAGATGAAACTCGATAGAAAAAATGTATGCCTCAGTAGCTATTCGAAGACATGACTATGACTTCTCAATGAAACTTCCTTTTGCTTTTTTGTGCCTAAATTAATTGAAAATGTGATAAAATATCTGAGTGTATAAATTTGTGTTTGCTGTTTACGCTAATGACGTCTTTAAATTCTATGAAGTAATATAGAATTTCGTTATCGCCTTGTTTGGTATTTAAACTCATTGAGTAGACCTCCACAAAAAATGTAAAGTAATGAGCTGAAAGGAACATCAAGCTGTCACTTGGGAGGAGGAAAGAACGGAGTAGAACGCTATGAATGTAGTACGAGCCTTTCTTTAGGCAATTTTATGTTGCTTGTTCAGCCGCGCGGTAGCATCACAGCCGCACAGCGTCTGTCCCCGACTCTTGGTCGATGTGTGTGACGTCAGGACTGAAGACGACAGACTTCTTGGGCGCGGCGACCTCGTCGTCATCGTGGTGGTAGTCATCGTCTTCCTGCTCGAAGGTCGACCTCTGTTGCTGGTCGTACTTGTTAAGCTGCTCGTTGTATGCCACCATGATGTTTGACTCATAGGCCGACACTGGAGGCTCGTTGTACCTGCCCGTGCAACAAGGACGTACATCAACCTCTGCACATAGCTTCACTGACGTGACAGCGGGTAGGAACCGGCCAAGACCACGTGTTCCTAATTACACTTTTTTTTTAAATATTATTTTCTTAAATTATGAAAGGGAGCATACTTCGTACAACCGTAACATAAATAATTGCAAAATTATCAAATTTTGTTGAGGCAAACAATTACATAATTTTGGCTGATAATTTTCTTAAGTAAACTATCTTTAATTCAATAACCAGTCAAAGTTGCATATCTATTGATACGAAAAACATTTGACTACGTAGTAAGAAAAACAGTTTTCAGCTAACATTTGTGACGGTTTCACGATTCCTGCTCCTTTCTAAAATAAAATACTAATAATAATATTCGTTAAAAACTTTAAAAAGTGACCCGTAGTCTTAAACACTTACCCTGACACATAAGCAATATAACACAATATTCACATTTCGATTATATGATTTAAAAATGAGGCTGTAGTTAGACTGGGGTCATATACATAAAGGAACCATTCTCCTGGAGAATGCGGAAATGAATTTTCCTTACACAAATCTACATCTATTAAGAATTCCAAATGAATTTATTTAATTCGCTAAGTTCGTATTTAATTAACAATTACGTAGACAAGTGTGATCACAACTATGCTACGAGGTGGGGTGAGCAGTACTTAATTCCGAAGGGTAATATTCTGCACTTCGCACATATGTTCACGTGTCAGAGCTATGGACCGAACTGTTACTACAGTTAAATGGAGTACTACGAATGGTATACCGACAGATCCTGAAGATTGGAAGAGCACGGGGAAATGTGAGACTTTCTCGCCCACACCTCATCTCATCGCCTTTAAACGGAAGGAGTAATTCTTTTCATTTAGATCTCTTCGTAATTAAGTAAATATTTTTTTTGGGGGGGAGGGGGGGGGATAATTCAGACCCAACGGCAGATGGTACTACGCTAAGGTTTCTGGCACAAAAAAATATGAAACGTGAACGGGACAGGGAGCGTAGGTTAAATAGGGAATGCTCTCTTGACGAAAAAAATTCTTTGTTCGTCTGATCTGGAGTGTAGTTGAATTAAAGTTTGAGGTACGCATGACGAAATACAGGAAACAAGCTAACATGATTTCTCTGGCTACTTCTTCCTCTGTCAGTGGTAAAGTTTAATGATATATATATATATATATATGTATATATATATATATATATACACACACACACACATATTGAAATTTGAGGTATTCATAGCGAGAAAGAGGGAGAGAGAACAATTAAATTGGCTTTTTATTCTGAGAATATGTTTATGAATAGCATAAACAATTTTATGTATAAAAATGTTGTGTATATTATATATTTAATATACTTATACTAATATTAATACTACTACTTCTCTGACTAACTTGAACAAATGCGTATAATGACTGGTAAATTAATAAACAACAAATAAATCAACCTAAAATGTTAGACTACAAGGACAGGCTTCAAATTATTCAAATATCACTTCATCTGCGTATGTACACTAGTCCTCAGGTTCACGGTAGTGAGCCGGTGTAAATTTTTGTAAGCGACGAATCAGGAGTTTAAAACATAGTGTTGAAATACAAGAAGCCTTTGTGACCACGTGCCAATGCCTGATGGAATAAGGCTTACATTTCATCTTAAGAGGGCTTCATTGGGTTCTTTAGTCTCTTATCGTTAGTTTACTCCATAGAGCCACTGTATTGTGACGAAAATAATTTTACACCAACTTGTTTCAGTGTCTTACGTGTACATATGAAGTTCTGCTTCATAGTAATTGACAGCGTGTGTTCATGTAGAGGCGTCGCTCATTTGACTGAGCAAACGAGAATATAAGGTTACCAGACCACATGTCTTTGATTTGCGGGTATAACCCCGAGACACAGAGTTACAAACATCCAATCACAGACCATGAAGCAGAGCTGCAGATGTGCACGTAATGCACTGAAACAAGTTGATGTAAAATTATCTTCACGAAAAATCACTGGCCTTAGTGGTGTACTTAACTGGAAGGTACATATGGCAACGTGGCTCATTCCGTAAGATGAGCTAGGCGAAAATTTGAACCGTGTTATGCATCAATTCACTATGCGCCAACTGTTAGTTCGGTATAAATTATTTTTCTGCTTTGAAACGGTCTTATAAAAAGTATTTTACTCCTACATCCTGCGGTTAAGAATACTGGATTTATAGGACTAACATATTATTTTAAAATGATTTCAAATAAAAAAAAAACACTAATAGGATGTTTGACTGATAATTTAAAATTGGCGCATAGTCTTTTGGTGCAAAACAACGTCAATTTGTCTGCGAGAGTCATGCTTAATCTGCTGACAGAAAATTTGTCATGGCAACCTATTCATAACACTGATTCACATTTTAACGTCAGCCGTACATAAAAATAATCTCATTGTCATACTTACGAAGGCGATTCGCTGCTGTCGGCATGTATAATGTTATCGTAGGAACCTTCGCTGGTGCCCCGTTTGCGCCTGAAATACACGCAAACCATTAGCTTTCAGTGTAACTCAGGACATAGCTGTCTCTTGTGTAAGGCAGCGACCTTCAATTTGGCAGCCCTGTAAAACATTGCCTCATTATACAGGATAATTCATGAGGAATTACCGTCATCCACAGTCCTTATTCCTTATACGATATGGAGAAAAATTTAACATGCAGTAGTTTCAGAGTTATGGGGAACGTTTGACATATTACAAATTAATTGCGGACGTAAATACAGTGATGATTTATCAGATAGCACTGCATGTTTTCGAGCATCTACAGTTGCAGGTAGAAAGTAAACCATCTAGGGAATTGTGCTGATTGTTTGTGCAATCCAGTGTGAAATATGACCCGTCGGTAAACTTGAATTACTTGAAATAATGTAAGGAATAAGCTCTGTGCGCGGCAGAAACCATCGTGAATCACACCAAAGCTTCGTGCTTTACGACGTCTAAGGTTTTCCCTGATTGGTCATACTTGGTCTCGGGGATCAGCGTGAAAGCACCAGCTTCTTCTGTGCTGATTGCAGGTTGGACTCGTAGGAGTATTGGCTGAAGCCATTGTTTGGGAGGAGGTCTGGAGTGTGCAAAGGTGAATGGCCCAAGCTGCTGTTGTGTGTTCCTGTACGTCCAAGTACACTGGCCTGTGACGGTGGAACAGCTGCGGCAATACGAATTCTCTGAAAAGGTACCTGTGTACCTAATTTCTTTTGTTCCAGTACAAAAAATTTACTAGCAACAAATGTATTAAAAAATATCCAGCTAATGAGCCGTTACGTTAAAATAATGCTGGATTTCTATTGTCAAGCAGAGTAATTACGATTATTTTATGTATCAGCATGCCAGGCATACAATTTTATTTCACATTTATGCTGTAATTTCCTCGCAGTAAGTCCGTTCAATGTCACCGATTGTCCTTAAGTTTGTGATGTATTTTAAAACGTAATCCCGTGAGTTGCCGCAGTTTTTTATGTTGGCTCGTCACCAATATATTTTAAGAGATATGTTCTGCAATTGAAGATGAAATGTCTTTGGCTCTATACTTGAAAGGTTACATATAAGTGCATTTTAAGCTTTGGGTCAATAAGAAGGAACGCCTGTCTGATACGCCCAAATAGGACATGCCACGATGATGTTTCGTAGTGGTTGGATAGGTCTTGGTACTTAGTGGCTAACACACCCTGGACTGTTGATATGTGACTTGGTAACGACTTCCATCCACTGCGATTGGAAAGAGCTTATCTCTTTCTGGAGGAGAATTAAACTGTCCCCATCGGATGTTAGCTGTAGAGGGTTATGACAGCCTGGTGACCCCAGGTTGATAATACTGATGTGACTGGCTGGTGAGACTTGACACACCTCTCAACTTAGAAGATCTGTACGTTACTCCGGGTACACCCTAATGGTTAAGGTACACGAGGCAAGTTCTGCAAACAACGTGCCGGTAGAGAGGCCGTACGTAGGACATACAGACTAATCAAGATTAGAAAATGCCGCTGAAGAAGAGGGAACCACTGTTAATGCAGCCTTGTTTGCGGGACTGCCACATCGATGGCTGTTGCCTTCCACAGGAGGCAAGTTCTGCAAACAACGTGCCGGTAGAGAAGCCGTACGTAGGACATACAGACTAATCAAGATAAGACAATGCCGCTGGAGAAGAGGGAACCACTGTTAATGCAGCCTTGTTTGCGGGACTGCCACATCGATGGCTGTTGCCTTCCACAGGAGACGGCTGTATTTGGATTACATATCTAAAAGAAATTCTCCGTATGTTTGAGGAAATGAGGAGCAACGTTTAAAACTAGGGATGTACACAAAATCCGAAAATGAGTCAAACATACTTTTCTTATAAGATTGGCGACTTGCATACGGATATATTGTCAGATTTATCTAAATAATTATATATCCCATTTAAAAACTAGGCGAAAAGTTTATTTAAAACCAGACGTGCCTGTCCCAATGTAATTTTGCGTTCAAAAGAAGGGCACAGCAGCTGCTATATATTGAAAGACGTTAAGTTACGAAATACCGCCTCTGACAAGTTTATTAAAGCCTGGCATGTCCATAATAGTCATTCAAAATTAGACATGACAATTTTTTCATTTACAACGGACGAAATTTATAATTTACATGTCATAGTCATAGCCATACTTTGATAGTTAAATTGACGTACAAAGTAATCCTCCAATTATTCATTTTCCTTAATATCCCATTTCAGTTTTTTGATTTCCTGTAAAATGGATAAGGTGAACTTGTGTGGTTTTGAAAGTTTACTCCATAAACAAAATACATCAACAGATTCTATAGTCCAAACTACATACAAATCTCATTGGTGAAATATGTTTAATTTTTGAGGAAAATATTAGCATAGTACTTAGAACTATTGTAGGAAATTTGTGAAATCCCCACATTGGAAGGAGTGAAGTGACATGAAAATACTGCAGCATACGTTACCAATCGTTGGTGAAGTGAAGAGTCAGTTTGAGTTGAGCTCATTTGTAACAAAATAAACCATGGCTAGGGACGCCTGTATTTTCGCGAAAGCTTAGTTTACATACCTTACTGGTACATATAATCCTATGATTGAGTTTTATGAGGAAACATTTCACATTTTATTGCGTAAATCAGACTGATGTAAGTCAGATATCACACAAATGTGCTCCACTGGTATTCCTCCAAGTGAAGGGGCAGGCTTCGATTCCCGGCGGGGTCGGTCTCCGGATTTTCGCATGTGGGAATCGTGCCGCACGATGCCGTTGGTCGGCGGGTTTTCTCGAATATCTCCCGTTTGTCCTGCCCTTACATACTAACCTCATGTCACCCCTCACCAGTGCTGAAGACCTCGATGTTAAGTGCTGACCAAAATCTCTCTCACTCGCTCTGTAGTCATTTCATAACAGCTCAGCATTCTACAGACGATTTCGGAATTTTCTGCGTGTTTCATTCTCGGAAATTATAGGATATTATAAACTTTGATACAGCCATAGAATTACGTGGTGGATCAATATAAACTTGTTGCGTTACATTATCTATACCATATGCACTGATATTTTCTGAATATGATTGGGAATTCAATACATTATCAGAACTTATTAAACATTTTTGGGATGTGTTGCAAAGTCAATAATTATTTTTAGATTAACCAAAATCTTACACGTAAGCAAAGAGTTCTGATTGGGTGTTATCACGAAGTGTTAGATTCTAGTGATTGTTAAAAACACACAACTCAGCACAATAAGAAGCTCAAATCAGGAGTTACTCTGCATCCGAAGTATAACTCGGTTAATTAAAAGGAGCACAGCGGTGTTGCCATACGAATACGAATTCTCTGAAAAGGTACCTGTGTACCTAATTTCTTTTGTTCCGGTACAAAAAATTACAGTAGCAACAATTATCATAAACTATATCCAGCAAATGGGTCGGTACGTTAAAATAATGCTGGATTTATATTGCCATGCAGAGTAATTACGAATATTTTATCTATCAGCAGTGCCAGGCGTACAATTTTATTTCACATTTATGCTGTACTTTCCTTGTGGTAATTCCATACAGTGTCACCGATTGTTCCTAAGTTTGTGATGTATTTTAAAACGTAATCCCGTGAGTTGCCGCATTTTTTTATGTTGACTTGTCACCAATATATTTTAAGAGATATGTTCTGCATTTGTAGATGAAATGCTTTTGGCTCTATACTTGAAAGGTTACATATAAGTGCATTTTATATTATTTTGAGCATTTATTTATAGTTGATATTTTATTTTTTTGGTACAATGTTTAGTAAAATACAATAAAATTTTCTTTATAAATTATACATAAAACTACATGTAGTACAGATATGTGTACATTATACATACACATTTGTGTGTAACTGTGTGACTTGTTTATTAATTTTTTCACCGCATTCCAGTGATCTTCATTGCTCGAAACGATTTAATACACTAAAAATCTTGTCATTGTGTCTTTTTCAAGGAAAAAATTCTGTAGTAGCGTGAATATGCAGGTTGTGTAAAAGTTTTGAATTAGAAGAGAAGCCGCACGTTTGTACAGCCGACATCCTGCGCGGCGTCTGTCTATCATCCATTCAATTGGAAACGTGACCTAGCGAATACGACCTAAGTATTTTAAATTGGGCTGTAATATAGAATAGCCATTGAATTAAAAAAAAAAAAAACATGGAAGTAAATATAACGAGCGAGAGTGTGGCGTTAAAATATGGCCTTCTTTACAACTCCAGGATTGGGCAAGAATCTACCAAAGCTTGTGCTGTAAGTTGACGAACCACGATGTGGTACTTGATAGATAACTAAGACAACGCATTGCCCCAAGAGTTTATCTTATTTGAATGGGTACATAAATTTTTGAGGCATAAAAGTACAGGAATATGTTTTCGTCCAATAGTTGAGACTTGCTAGATAGTTATCGTGTAGAAGAAAGTTTTCTTCAGAGAAATCTAAGAATGTAGAGTCATAACCAGTACGGAAGACTCGGTGCTAATTGTATAAATTAGCATCTTAGTTACAAAGAAAATATTTTAGAAGGTCTATCCGAAGATTTTTTTCAATTGGGCTTAGCTCTTGTAACATGTGGTTTCGTGAGGAAAAAATTTCTTTCAATCCTGTTTACAGCCAAATTTCAAGGATTAATTAATGGTTTAAGAGGGTACCCGAAGGCAGGGCAACACACATATGATTAGGGGCGTCTACCGAAATCGAGAAGGGGCGGAATGCGAACAGTAACACCCCGAGAAAACCCACCGGCAACGGTGACGTCAGCCACGTTTCGAACATTTGAAAAATCGGGGTCGATCCCACCGAGAATCGAACCAACATCACTTTGGCAGGAGGAAAGTGGTTTAACCACTTCCCGCAGCGTCCTTATTTTAGGAAGAGAACTTTCAAATGATGGCCTCCTTCTTCGTTCGTTTCTTTTCAGCTTGTCGAGACGCACATTCGAGAGGCATTTTATGAAAATGTGAGGCCCGGACAGCATAAATCTGAGCCCCCGTCCCTTATACTTTCCTGACATGTTGGCTGCGTTATCACATCTCTGACCTCGGCAATCTTGGTTATCAGCAACGTTGTCTATCATAGTACTGGTTACAACTTCACTTCTTTCTTTGTTGTTGAAAATTGGAGTTTAACACATATATTTTGCCAAAAATATTACCATTAAGGTAATATACAAATATAAAAGGTAGCTGACCTGTTACAAAACTAAATGAAGAATTCAATTATAAAATAAGCTATTATTCAACCTGACATGTTAAACGTGCGCTTTACAACTTGAAAATATATTTCACAGCAATCAATACGGTTTAATGAACATGTAAAAGAAGTCAATTTATTCAAAATAAAACCGAGAAAGGAGAAGCAACGTTAACACGTTGGACCCGTATTCGGGAGGACCTAGGTTCGATCTCCAGCTTCAGCCGTAATGATTTCGGTTTTCCCTGGTTTCCCGAAATTGCCCCAAGCAAAAGCTTACATAGTTCCCTAACAAAGACCATGGCCGACTCCCAGTGGCAAAGGCGAGGGGGCGGGGGACCCGGCGGGTACTGTCCGTCCCCTTGATCAGAGGGGCGGGACAGTATAGGCACTTGTATCCACCATAAGTTTCAATATTTAAAAATATTACGATTTCTGCCAGCTCTAGATTCAATATTTAGACTAGCACCGATTTGCACACAAAAATCCAAATTTCCTGGAGGCCCCCCGACCCCACCTTCTCTTTAATAAGTCGTTATACGAAAATAATTCGAAAATAAATTTCTGTCAAAGATCCTGTCCCCCACCTACAAGAGTACCTTTCGCCGGAATATCTTCCGCCGCCATTGTCTGTCACTTGTACCAAGTTGTGTCCCCGTCTCGAATGATCTCACTGTCGACGAGACGTTACCTTACAATTTAAATAAAAAATCACTTATATTTTTATACAAAAAGTGAGGCACCCTAGAGTGTAATCTCCGAGGCAAATGCCCCTTTTGCCTTTCCTCTGTAGAGGCGACCACGAGTGTTTGTCTCACCTGAAGTGGAAGAAGTATACAAGGCCGGCGACAGCCAGTAGGGCGAGGCCCAGGAGCACCCCGAGTGTAGCCACAGCGGCCACTAGACCAGTGTTGTTGGACTTGTCTGCACCAGCAGTGTTGTGGTCGGTGACGTCAGGCAGCTGCGAGAGCTCCCACTTGAAGCCTAGGTTCGCGTCGACCAGCTTCCTGTAAGTGCAACACACACGTTAATGGCTTGCTTCACCAACACGACTCAAAATTGAAGAACTGCTTGGACGTGAGCCAGGGCTTGCCTACCACATTATAGCGTTTCACCTATATTGAAGCCTATCTAAAATGTTTAAGGCGCCGTCTAAGTTAGGTGCCCGAAATCGGATGCCTAAGTAGTTCAAGACTCTCTTAGACCCGGAAATAGACAATTTATAAACAAAGGAAAATGAAGGCTGCAAACTTGTTTTAATAGAACATAAAAAAATTTAAATATTTATAATATTGTCATCATTATTCAAAAACACTTCCCTGAAAAGAAAAAACTACCCAATTTCCATTTTACGCCAAACCACTTAACGTATTCCTGTTACGTTTACGTACAAAATGGACATATACTTGAAATTATGTTCCTGTCATTTTAAGAACTCAGCAAACTTATTAGAAACATGATTTTGGGGCTCCTCAAAATGGCTTAAACGGTTTATGTAGCCTCTTGTAACACTGAAAATGAAACCCGACTTAGTAAAACACAAAACTAGAAGCCTTCACTACCTACCACCCAAACACAAAGTTCTAGGGTCGATTCTTAAAGTCACGTAGCAAAATGGACTACAAGGAAAACCTTGCACGCCCAACTAGCGCGTTGTGAATAGAGGCGATTTGATTCTCGTCCGGCGTGATACTCTCGCTCTTATTAGTCCGCTGTTCCCACTTGCCAAACGTGAAAATTTGAAACCGGTACACAAGACTCTCGTTCTGAACTAGATCTGAGCTAGACAGTACCTAAGTTAAAACATCGCTAAAAACAATCTCCAGAGTGATGGGTGTTTCACGGCTTTGTTAGGCTTCACCTAGCTAGGCCACGCTTAACTTTTAAGTAGGAAATTTGCGCTAGTTGGTATATCAAACGTACAGCCAAGTGTTGAAGTCAATCAGTCAGATTTCCTACAGAAAATTGCACAAGACTGAAAAGAAGGCTCGTTTACCAATATCGTGAATGATATTGACTAGGCGGAAATAAATAGATTTCACAAAAAATATTATACGTATATACATATCGTTCCATTCACACTATTAAGTCTATGTACAATATCTATTAGTCAAATGTTCTTAGAACCTCGATGATATCGTATATGCTATTTTCTGTGAGTAATATACTTGTTGACTGCCACACTTGGCTATACGTTTGATATACTAACAAGCGAAAATTATCTTCTTAAAATTTAAGCGTGACCTACCTAGGTGAAGTCTAGAAAGTCGTGAAACACCTATCACTCTGGAGACGGTTTTTTTTTTAGCGATGTTGAAACTTAGGTACTGTCTAGCTGAGATCTAGTTGAAAACGAGAGTCTTGTGTACCGGTTTAAAATTTTCGCGTTTGACAAGTGGGAACAGCGGAGTAATAACAGCCAGATTATCACGCTGGACGACAATCATATCGCCTCCTCCGCCTAGTTTACCAAGTTGGGTGAAAATCTGGAAAAGATTTCCTAAGATATGTAACACTATTCCAAAAATATTTAAGTGGCCGCCATTTTGAAAATACGATCTTAAAATTTGCGAAACTCACAGAAGTATAGTCAGCTCTGTATATAGTATATGTGTACCAAATTTGATGAAATTCCAATTTACAGTTCCTTAGATATCAGCTAAACAAAAAAAATTAAATAACTGCCATTTTGAATATATGAAAAGGGCGTAAACGAAATTTATAAAAGTTAAGTAACTATACAAAGTTCTATATGTGTACAAAGTTTGATGAAATTCGGTCCACTGGTTCAAAAATTTTTAGGGACACACACAGACAGAAAGGTGATCTCATAAGTCTACTTTTTCTTTCGGAAAGTAGGCTAAAGAGGACTTGTTACATGAGGCAGACTATAAGTAGCAGAGCTGTGTATGTGCACGTAAGGCATTGTAAAGCAAGTTTGTGCAAAATTATTTTCACAAAAAGTCAGTGGCTACATAAATAAGCATCCTGCAATCATTTAAGACATAGGTCGCTGCACTGCTTTGCAAAATATGGTGACATGAAATATTCTTTGCGATTTTCTAGTATCTCTATGGATGTGTTATGTCCAGCATTGTTCACTATGGTGTGAGGTGGGGAAGGATATCGGATATCACTTACTGTTTGACGCTGGAGAAAGGCACAGGCATATGGTCGGTGGTGTTGAGAGCGTAGGCGACGAGACGCAGCAATGACGCGGGAGTCGTATCAGCAAACAACTGCAGAGAGAACCAGGACCTGGTGGAGACGGCAGCAGAGGGCACGACAGCTGAGCTGAGAGCCTTCACCTCCACACCTGAGCTGGCCCTGATCTGGTCCAGCAAGGAGTCTGTGTCCTCCACCAGCCGCCCCTCCACTGTCAGCACCGTCACGTGCTCTGAGCTCAGGATATGAACCTATAACCCATATTGTCCTCTATACTCACACATTTCTCCAGCTTTTATGAACGAACTAGTGTCGCCATTTTCGATTTACTGTATGTACAGTAGAACCCCGATATTATTAGCCCTGGATTTTACTAGGTTGTTCTCGGTCACTGCGAGGCCTCGTAAAATAAGGGATTCTACTGTATTTTTCGTCCAAATTATTGTTCCAGATTAATTTATTGAAATTGAACACTATTAGAACAGTAATCATGCACTGATAAAATTTTCGATGTCACAAGCAATAGTACGCTAGTTCTGTTACATACAGCTGAAACCGTTCAAATTAATTAATCAGTTATTTATTCCGGACGTTACAGGCATACACCGCTGTCTTATTCGGCGGCTTAACGTTTCCAGGATGTTAACAATGAAAATAAATTAACATATTACTCCCAAAAAATAATACATTATAGTTCATTGCTGTATTTACATGATGTTTTTGTAAAGTGAAAATATTTTGGTCAGCGGTTAACATCTGCGTTTTAAGCCATGGCCAGAGGTGACACGAGGTGGATATATGTAGCAGCTGCAGAATTAGGAACGGGGGAAACGGGAGGTCTTTGAGGAATCTCGCTGACCACAAGCATCGGCCAGGACTCGACCTTGGATTGCCTTGATGGGAGGCGAGTGCTCTAGCCACTGCGCCAACCACGATGGCTCCAGGTTAAGGCCTTGTTACCGAGCTTTGCAGTGATTTATAAAATATTTTTTATTGCTACCTAATACTCATATCAAAATTTTGCTCCACAGTTTTGACTCTTATATGTTATAATTTGTTCCTGAATTTTTTTGTAGAAATGTACTGAACGATTTTTTAGATTTCGTTTTTTGTCGTGAAAATAAGCAAAAATTAAGCAAAATATTTTTTTTTTTGCTGACGAATGGTACATTATTTTTAAAAACGCATCCACAGTATTGTGCATCGTGTGACTGCACATTGACTCAAATTTTTTCAAAGCTTTTGGTTAAAACATATTTGAGTTATTGTCACCAGTCTGAAAAAAAAATCAGGAACAAGCCCTTAAGAGAGATTTGGATTGACTCTACGTGCCGACGTTAAGGGAAAGCGTTTCCTACAGTATTTTCCATATGTGCTTCGCCACACTTTTCGCTAATAACTTTCGATAGAGAGATTTTCGGGAAACTCCGTGTCTCATTTAGCTTCTTTTGTTTTTCTCCAGCATCTTTCTATGTTAGACTTGTCACGAAAACAACCTGTATAGCCCTAATAGAATGAATACTTTAGTTCGGTACACACTACCTAATAATTCATTACAGAATTCCGTACCTAATTCAGTACAAGTGGCGCTGTGACAGCGTGAACGGGTACTACGTTCTTTACACCCAGAATTCCGTTCTACGTTTGACAAATATAACCTGTCCCATTTTTCATCGTAATATATGTTCACGCTCAGCAGTCACCGCTCAAGCGAAATACTCCAGCATGCTTTTAACAGGAATAAAATGTTTATTTCCTACTGAACGCACCACCGTTGTATTTTTTAAAACATAGATAACACAAGATAATATCACGTACTTTGGTAGTTACATGCGTGTCTTGTATGTGAAAATTTTTTCAGGAATTCTAGTTATACTTTATGGAATGAACAACCAACATTACAACTATATTGTTCTCCATAATGTACCGAAACTTAAAATGAAACAGTTAAAAGTTTATAGAGAACATAAAAGTTTCGATAATGATTCTGATATGAAATCTCAATCGTAATTTACGAACAAAGAAAATGGGTTGTGAATTAAGGATAGTGTACCGGGATTAAGATACAGTATTAGTTTCTGGAGATTTTACAAGTTTGCTAATAACACAAGCGTTCGGAAACTCAAATAAATATTTCAGAAGAAGAATCTTTGTTGAAACTGGTGATAGTTATGTACGGTAACTTACAGTATAGCTTAGCTCACAAAGGATATAACCGTCCTTGAACCTCAAGTTTTTTTGCAAGATATCAAAAACATCGCTGAATAAAACCACAATATTTTTAACAACGTTCAATGTTATTGAGAACTAATACGTACGGGCAAAAACAGTTGTCTCTCAGTCTCAACAGATGTGGTTGTTATTAAGTGGTTTAAATGAGTGTCTTACAAATCATATATATGTAGTTCGTTTGGATCCATGCTAGTTGTATTTGATAGATTTCCAAGTGTGACAATATTGCATAACATCTCGTAAATCTATCTTTACAATTTTCTATCCTTTCAGGTCAGTGAACTACCTCATTTTATAGTTTTTATTTTAACGTAAACCCCGAAGAGAATATTCTCAGTATAGCTTATATTAAAAGTAGGAAGATTGGGCCATATTTTAAAAACCTTATCAATGGTTTAATATTTACATTTAGGGTCACTAATTTAAAATTTTTATACCTCACGCATACTGTATGGTGGTAAATTAACTTACATTTCCAAATATTTGAAATTTATTTTTGTATACGTAGACTGTTACTACTTGTAATGTGGTCGATGACAGAGTGAATACACACTAAAATTGTTTTAAGTTTACAATAAAAAACTCAGAAACGCAAGTTGCCACAGAAATTCCCTGTAAAACTACAAAGGTTGTTCTTGTAAAATGTACTAGATATATGTTTGTAAAATTACAAAGTACGGCATTGTTTCTTAACTCGTTATAAGGGAAAATGAAATATAAAATAGTTTATTTCTGTTCAAGAAAAGTAACTCATTTATTAAATAATTGTTAAACATATTATTTTACGTGAAAATATTTTGAGAAAAGTTAAAACCACGATTTGAAATAGGCACGAAATATTCTTTAACGAACGATATTTGAATCCAATCTATTTGTTATTCACATAAACACACGTAATGAATTTAGATCTGAAAATAGCAAAATTGTAATTCGATATTGTGGGAGATCAACCCGGACATTTAGAGGAACAAATAATGTTATATGGTCATAAAATGTAGCATATCTTCTTTACAGTTCTCAGTACCCGTGAAGTAGTGCTCATAGCGCACAGGTTGATTCACGTCACTGGGGAATGTCACAGCAGCAGCGGACATTACGTTGTGTCTAGTTAAATATTACTTGTTTGGTTTGTATCTGCCAATAATAGCTGCGATGGAAATACACAGTGACACGACCCAACCTGCGTCACATGTTTGTGAGCTGTAGCGAACTGTGTATTTTCGGACTTATGTTCCTATAGATGTGGTGATTCCTCCTCAAAATATTTACAATAAAGTTTGCAACGTCGTGAGTGTACCTTAGTGAAAAAAAATAATTTTATATCTGAGAACCTGAACGGTAAGGTAGTCAGACTGCAGGCAGCCCTGTGCCCCATCCAGATCTTTGGCGACGATGTTGAAGCTGGTGTCCTTGAAGGCGAAGCTACTCTCCGAAGGATACACGGTCCCAGAGTGAGGGTGGATCACGAACTGATTTCTTCCTTCACTGTTATCGTCCACTATCTCGTACCTTATGTACGCGTTCAATCCGGAGTCCTTGTCGGTTGCCTGTAATCAACACATCTCCTATTTACACACCATACCTTCCTAGATTTGAAACATAATTTTATGTAAACTTCCGTATTACGTACACAATACATTCCTACATTTATTGTTTACGAACAGTTTTTTTTTCGTAGAGGGTAATACCGTCAATAGGAGTTACTTGGGGCTTTAAGGATATTTAAGACTTCTTTTCAACACTTTATATTTAGTATGTCACATCCCTGAATGAAGAAATCGTATTTTATTTCAACTGACATGTTAGGTAACGGTTTCTTTTATTTTTCCTCTTACCGCTGCCGTGACTAAAATAAGTATTCTTGGAAAAGTTCCTAGTGTTACTGGTATTTCAAGTACTACATTTTACGGTATTTGAAGTTTGCTAATTTAAAACGTGAGAGCCCAGTGTCTGTGTAATATGAGACAAGAAACTTCAAAATATTTTTATAACGTGTCCTACTAAACGTATGGCTTTAATGGTTAAATGTAAATACTATACGAGTAAAATAAAGTTTAGCACGTTAAATTGCAGACTGATATGATACATAGGCTTTGATCCAGTCTTAGATAACAGAGACTCGGAAGAAACAATATTATTGACGGGCTGCTAATTCTTGGGATTTATATAACGTTTGTATATCTAATATATAAAATTATCGTGTCACAGTGTTTGTTTCCATACTCCTCCGAAACGCTTAACCGATTTCAATGAAATTTTGTATATACATTCGGTAGGTCTGCGAATAGGTTTTTATCTATTTTTTACACTCCTAAGTGCAATTGTTTAGTAAATATTTCTAATTTAATAATTTTGGAACCCGGTCGATAACAGTGTAAGTGATAATTGATCAGTTATCCCCACGAGCTGATACCAGTCTATCCCCACCAGGTATCGCTGCTCTATTATTATTTATTTCTTTATTATTAGACCTCTTCTAATTATATACCACATCCTTACACACTTACAATAAGTTATTTATGTGACAAAACAACGTTTGTCGGGGCAGCTAGTACTTATCTATAAATAACATCACTTTGTAACAACTTCTAACTACCGTACGTTTCAAGCTTTAAGTGATCGTAGCATTAGAGGTTGATGATAATATATAAGTTTTTTCCTTGTAGAATGTTATGAATTATAAATCTAACCGAAGAAGGAAATTATAATCTATTTATTTTTACATCTTGATTAAATCTTTCAGAAGGTAATAAAGCTACAGAATTCACCGAATGCAGGAAAAATCATCCGCATAACATGTAAAAATATTGCTACACACAATGAGCGTTGCAAGAGTAATCGTTGGCAGACGGTGCATGGAGTACCTGACTGATTCCCGTAGTTTACACATCAATATTTGACGTCACATCAAGAGTGTAGTGGGTACCTCACCACTTATTTGTGTGAGTGATCGAAAAACATTCCGATTTTTTTTGTTCCAACGTGATTACTGGTTTCTCCTAATGTGTATAATAGTGTACAAGGGCCACATTGTTCTGCAACAGTACGCCATACGTTGCCGGATGACATCTCACATAAAGCGTTACGGAACTACCAACGTACGCTTTAAATAAACTTTCTAAACAGGATGGGAAGAGTATCACCTGCACACAGTGTAGGACACTTAACTGCAGTTCAGTTTGTAATTAGAGGAACAGTTTAACATTGCAATGATGCAAGTACAACAACGTCTTTGAATATTTCTTGCAATGGGAGAAAATAACTTACTGTACTGATGTGGGCATACACCACTGCAATATTATGTCGTCCCAGAAGTATAATACGAGACTAACAAAAAAAAAATAATAAATGAGATGAGAAAATAAGCCTAGTTTGGCTGCAGTCAACACATCCATAAACCAAACCAACAGAACATGAAATATTCTATTAGGAATTAGCCAACAACAAACAGAGAAAAATTAAATAAAAATCCAAAAAATAAAAGTCGAAAGACAAACCAAATAATATGTAAAAATTCAGACCACCGTAATTAAGACAAGCACAGACAATACTGTGACGAAGACAATGTTGGACACAAGACAGGATAACAACGACGACGTCACAGACAACAGACTAGACGACACAGCGATGAAAACACAAAAGAACACAGTAGATTTATTAAGACCGACTTTCCACGAAGTTTCGGGAGCTGACATCTGCTCCCGTCTTCAAATGAAGTAAAAGTGAAAACTGAAAAAAATAGTGCAGTATTTATAGTCTTAGTCTCATATTAGCTTCCTGGGACAACATAATACTGGAACGGCGTATGTCCACAGCAGTACAGTACGTTAAGTACGGCAACATCAGAATACACTTGACAGTTTGCTAAAAATGTACAGGAACATTACCACTGACGTAAAAGAGAAGCAATTGCACAATATCTACTTTACTAGCAGACAAACGCGTGGCAAATTGACATAATATTTATACAGATTATATCACGCAAAAAATTTTTAATACACATTTTATTTACGCATTTCATGCAAAGTTTCATAGTGTGTTTGGCGATCCCGGTGGTGTAGTAGTCTGACCACTCGCATCCCATAGAAGCGTTCCACGCTCGTACTCCGGTGATATTGGTCCGGATTTGCGCAAGTAGGAATCATTGTGGATGTTGTCGTGGGCAGCGAGTTATCTCCAGGTGCTCCTGTTCAACGGCTCTTTCATTCCACCGCTGCTCCGTAATCACCAGTGGCCGCTGAGTTGTGTTCTGAACTTCGACCGAAAGATTTGTTTTCGAAAATAGCTTCACGTTTTACAGCGATGACAGCTTAGGAATAACCGTCAAAGAAAGTTACACCTGCGTGCTCCCATTTCTCGTACTCTAAAACCTTTAAAACATTATTTCTCGCGGATGATAACGCAAAAAAAAAAAAAAAAAGTTTCTATGGTCCTTATAGGCATGAACGTCTCGGCTCTAAAAATGCGTGTACAGTACACCTAAATCTTTCGTATTACGTCATAATATGGTAGGCTCACACCTGCATGTGTCATATAGGCGAGCTCTTGGCGAGAAGATTGAATGTCAGTTAAGTGACTTGCCCCTATAGGCTGTTGTGAGGCGGGATGCGCGTGTTGTTTCATCCTTTCTATACTCCTAAGCCTAGAATGCGCATAACACTTTCACTGTTAACAGCTCGGGTATTATAGTGCCTGCTTTGTGAATACTAACATATTTTAAGTTTGAAATGGAGCATATAATGTAAAACTGTCCTGTAGAGATGACAAAAACGGTTTTAAAATGTAATATTCTTTTTCAAAAAAAAATTAAATAATTTTCTTGGATTATTGATTTAAAGAAAATTTAAAGAAGTCAATAATTAGCTTAAATTAATAAATTTTTCAAGTAGATTATGTAGTGAAAGTTAATTTCAGCATATCCATATGACGTGTTTTACGAATACGTTGTCTTGTTGTGTATTAAAAAAACAATAAAACACATAACAGGCACACTTGTTAAAACAGCGTTGACCAAGTTTCCCTGTTGCACTCCTCGGTGGTCACAATGTTCCTCTGACTAATAATTGTAGCATGTTGCATAACCTCAGCTTCCTAAGTGCCAAGATGACGCTGTAGTACAGCTTGTATTTGGTTTAAGAATTATTCGAGAAGTTCGACTAAGGTAATTGAGGAACTTGGCGGTTTCTCTATGCCGCGGGCGACAACTTACATGTACTGTGACCAGAGACTGAGGCAGTAGCTGCCTCGCCAGCTGCTGGTCTGGGTAGCCGACAACGAGCGAGCTGCTGCTGAACTGCGGCTTATTGTCATTGATGTCATTGACCACGGCCAGGTATGTGACCTCCTTGGTGCTGCTCCTCAGGCTCTTCAGTGGGTACCTGCGCGATAACACACACCAGGTTCACTATTCATGACTGTCTCTTAATATAGAAATGCAAATTACAAAATGTGTAGCCTAATTCAATAAAGCACGTAATTCGAGAATTCCAGAATTCTATGAAAATTTCGTTAACATTCCGGTTGGAACAATTACCACTACTGTTATATGAGACATGAAATACATGTTTATTTATTGAACGTTACCATAACCTCCAGACACAGATTTACAATAAC
This sequence comes from Medauroidea extradentata, assembly GCA_003012365.1. Taxonomy (NCBI): domain Eukaryota; kingdom Metazoa; phylum Arthropoda; class Insecta; order Phasmatodea; family Phasmatidae; genus Medauroidea; species Medauroidea extradentata. Next base: position 19,707 of record PNEQ01060412.1, on the reverse strand, counting down.
TTAGTCTTGTTAGGATATCTTAGATTGCAAAAATATACAACTTGCCTATATAATTAATTTGGCACCTAACCTTGTACATTTCTGGAATTATCGCAATCTGGTAAATTTTATATTGCCAGACCTGTAGTCCAGACCATCGCCATTGTACTTATCTGCATAATTTGAACTAAGCAACAAATTCACGCGTGTGGGATATTATCCACACTTTACTACAGTACGTTGCAGACAGTCACAGTGGTCAGTAGCATGGAGATGTAGGACCATAATTTTGGACACAGCAACGCCCAATTGTCAGTTATTTCAGCTCTTATTAAACAAATCACATTATGCTATCCTAGACGGATGTACTATGTCCACAATTTCGCAGAATGATGTAATTCTTCTGCATTGATTACTACTTCTCCAAACTGTCTAGAAGATAGGAAATCACATACGAAAGAACGATTTTTTCAGGTATTCTTTTTCTGCAAGTGCAAATTGTTAAGTTATTGTTCTTCAGTTTCATCAAATGTTTAATTTTAAGAGATATTATGCCAGAATATTCCGGCTCTAAAATTGGCACGTAACCAGCGGAGTATATTCACGTCCCAGTAATAGGTACACAGCAGCAGTTCGCTAGTTTACCCAAGACCACAACTATTCTCTCTCTCACTTCCTGCCATTGTGTGATCCACAGCTCCCTGGAAGGAAATCATAAAGACGGGTCCATCTATTCGAACCGTGCTTGGCTGAAGTTCTTGGAAAGAATTCACACTTTCTGCACCTGTTATGTTTAACGGTTGATCAGAAGTGTTGAAGCACGTGCTTGTACCACATACTTCAGTTTCCTTGTTGACAAATATAGCTGCTGTGTACGTTACTACACGCATTTCTCCAGGATCCATGCTATTAGATGGAAGTGGGTCAATTAGTACTTACCGCATTGCATGGCTGTTTTCACGTAGCCAGGTCAGATTTAAAGCCTTCTCCGCTTCAGTCCGGTGTCTTCTCAGCCATTACACATCTGAAGTCTTTGCTGATCGAAAATATTGTTGCATGCTGAGTTTCTGAGGACGGACTGGATGGGGCCTGTGTCGAAACACCTTGAGGGCTGGCCCATGATTCAAAGCCCGGGTGTCTCATAATGGGAATCCCGCCGAAACTACGTCATAGATACCTGTCCCAACTGCGTCTTAATCTTACGAGGGCGGCCTACGTGACTCAGTTCATGTGCGAAACATGTAGTAATGTCTATTTTTAGACCCTTGTAATGCGGTTTCTTCCCGACTGTTTCGAGGTGTATAAAACCGCAGAATCGACACATTTGGGGGAGTTCGCTATTGGTCGTGCTAGAGGAAGGTGCTATGGTTGTGGAGATAGACTGGTGAAGACATATTGGTGACGTCAGAGTGTACTGTGAGGCGGCAGGCGGCTACCTTCGGAGCAGTGTTGGACGAACTAAGAGGACTGCTGCGGCGGGCTGACGGGCGAAGAGGAGGTGCGCGACGGGAGTCGAACCGAAAACCTCAAGAGTGAAGACAGCGGTGCACTCGGGGTGCTGCGCAGCACACGACGATTCATCACCACGGCGGACTATTAAGGTTGTACACTGTCACTACTTGAAAGACTGTTGATTGTATATATGACTGAATTTTATTGTAATTTGCACTGTTTAATTAATTGATTGTAGAAATTTTTTGTGCTTTAATTGTCAAAGTTAATTAACGTGTCTGTGACACAGTAGTAATTGTGTGCATAACTAATTGTGTTGTGAGAGTTATAGTCGATTACTGTTTTGTGTATTTCATAGCTTTGTGAGCTATTAAATGCAGTACTTAATTTAACTCTTTTATTTATAATTATAAGACCTCTATCCCCAAAAGAACTCATGGGAATTGCCCACATATATAAAGTTTATGTCTCAAACTTGTAATAATATGTAACTACTGAACTGCTGACCTTCAAACCTTATATGCATCTTTTCGCACGATATTTCAAAGAGTTTGTATGTAAAATTTAAAAAAAATAACTCTATATAATTATTCTGTCTTCATAGAAATGTACCATATATATATGTATGTAAAGTAATGTAACAGACAGACGTACAAGTACTTACAGTTAATACTTGTAATTAGGCACACACACACACACCACGAAGGGACGACACACATTTTTCCGCGGAAGCGCGGTCACCACGTTTCGCCAGTATTAAAATGGCTTCCTCGGGCGTCAAGACATGGCACACTGCAATCCAGCAGCAGTGTGTGCTCTGTTACCTGTAAGCCTAGTGGCCGGCAGGTGAACTAAGCACAGCAGGAAATTCAAACATGGGACAGTAATGTAGGTCTGGTTGTGATGGCTTGCAATGAATAGGGGGGATGAAAAGTGAGTTATCTGATATTGAGGCCTGGAGGTTGTCTTGATTTCGTGATATATTGGTAGGTCAATTCCCAGCGTCTGAGCTCTGAACTGTTGCAAGAAGATGGCAAGGATTTCATAGTTCTGGTGCTGTAGCAGGGATCAAAGTCTTTGTTGTGGTAAACTGCATGAGCTTCGACTGGCTTTTCTTGTGGGCAGATGTTTCGCCCAGCTAGGGCTTGCTTTGTGTCAGCTCTGTGGACAATCATTCTCTGTCTTAGAATGTTGGTGGTTAGGCCTATGTACTCTGCATCACAGTGTTTACATTGGAGCTGGTATATAAGGTTTGTCGTAGCATAGTTGTAGCTACCTTGGATGGGATATGGGGTTGTTTTTCAGTCTGCTGTTGAAGTGGGTAGATGGCTGATGAATGGTACAGGAATCACAGCGAGAAATGTTGCAGGGGTAGGAGCCTCTGGGGCTAACTGTTTTGCTGGAGGTTGCAGTTGGTGGGAGTTTCGGACGGGCTAGTTTGTTGCTTTGTACTTTTTGCCTACATACCAGGCGTTGTATTAAATTTACAGCAACAGTTATGGGCATTTTTATGGTAAACGGTTCATTCTAAGAGACCACATGAAATGTTCACAGTACGTGACAGGAGAGTAATTAAGTGCAATATGAGGGTTGCCACCCCTACTATTTATCATGAAAGGGGAACGTTTTAAGGCTGAAATTTTTACAGGTTAGAGATAAAAATAAATCTTAAAATCAGCCACAGAATCGCAGCTTAACTGCAAACATTTATTTATATTTTGACGAAATACAATTTTTAAACTCAATTTTCAAGGGCTCATATAATTCATTAGGGACCATTGTCTTGAAAGTTTCCTTAATAACTTTTGCTTACTTTTAATGAGATATTGAGTTTGGTATATTACTATATATGTGTATATGTATGTATGTATGTGTGTATGTAAGTATATATGAGGTGTTCCGGGAGTAGACGTCAATGAAGATGCGGGTGATACAGGGTCCCCCAAGACCTACCAAATAAACCAAACTTGTATGATCCGATTCGCAACCGTCTAAAGGTTACGACTTTTTAAAGAAAATTTGGTTATACTCTATGGTGGGAAAAGTAATGGTCCATATGGAATGAAATTTATACACACTAAAGATGACTAGTGTCGCACAATTTAAAAACACATTTCATGTCACTGAGAGTACAGCTTCGTGGGGTAAAAAATAGTTTTCACAAAAGTTGTGTTTGGTCCTGAAAGATACCTCTAGTTCGCACGAAGTAAAAAAGTACTAACGGGTCACATAAATGATCACCTGCTATTGGAAAAACTACCCCATAGTGCGGCCAATCAATTAGTAAAATCCAGTACTTCAGCAAACGTGCAATCATAACGTGATGCAGAAGATTCACACAGTGTAAAATAAGCTATGAGGTTGAAATTAGTATGTGAGTAAATAATTAAATGTTACTTTACTGAAAAAAAAGAACATTGTGTTTGAAATTACTAACATGTATTTTTAATGTAATGTGTTTAATTTGGGAGGATAAAATGAAATGTTATTAATAAGGGTGTATGAATCAGTTGTTTCTTTAAACAAAATTGTTATTATCGAAATGTAAAGTTAAGATAAACGAATTACATCAACAGACATCCTTACGTAGTTGCTGCTTTATATTCACAGCGGTCGCGCTCACCTCCCATCATAGCGAACTTGCTGTAATTCCAGAATAGCCTCACAGGCAGATTTTCTGCGTGTAGGAATTGTGGCTAATATATGATGATGACTCTGTAGGTGGGGGCGGGGTCCTTTCGTGTACCCCCGTTTTCCATTCCAGTATCGCTCCATGCTCACGTTATTCACCTAAATGGTGGTGAGTGTTATATGTTCATTTCAATAAAGTATCATTTAATTACTTATTCACATATTAATTTCTACCTTACAGCTGATTTTTAACTGTGTGAATATTCTGCATTACGTTATGTTTTCTCATTTACTGCACCGACGTTTGTTAATCTAAAATACTGTTTTTACTGATTAATTGGCCATATTGTGAGGTAGATTTTCCAATTGCGGGTGGTCATTTTTGTGACCCGTTAATATTTTTTTACCTCTTCAAAACTAGAGGCATCTTTCAGAACCGAACACAACTTTTGTGAAAGTGATTTTTCCCCCACAAAACTGTCCTATCAGTGACAAGAAATGTGTTTTTAAATGTTACGACACTAATCATCTTTGGTGTGTACAAACTTCGTTCTACATGGGCCATTACTTTTTCCACCATCAGTAAATGCTAAGCTCAGGGTAGAGTACAGCCAAATTTTCTTAAAAACTTAGTATTTTTTAGACGATTGCGAATCAGATTATACAAGTTTGGTTTATTTGTTAGGTCATGGTATCCTCTATCACCCGCCTCTTTATTAATGTATACTCCCGAAGCACCCTATGTATTTTTATATACGCACATACATATGTACACACATACATATATACACGAAGAGAGAGAGATAGGCAACTTCTATTTCGCCAATAAATGGTCTTCACTGTAAAACCTTATTTTCTTCTTTTAAGTAATTCATCTCGCTAAAAGGCTAACTAACTAACCACATACTCCTAAAATAAATATATATCTCTCTCTCTCTTTCTCTCTCTCTCTCTCTATATATATATATAAATATATATATATATATATATATATATATATATATATATATATATATATATATATATATATATATATGGACACACCTAGTGGGGATTGATCCCGATGGTATGGTACGGTGTAAAACTCTAAGAGAGACTTCTAATCTGGGACCCCGTATGGATTTACCATTCCTTGACGAATGACACTTAATACGGCCCTTCAAAGGATTTGCGGAGGGATGCAAGGACAATGGAAATGGCAGTGCCAAACAGCGGAAACGCCCGTCATATTTTCTACATAAATCGGATTGACCATGTTGTGAATCGAACCCGGATCGTAGTGGTGGGTGTCCAGTGGTCTAACCACTGGACCTTCCGCGGATTTATATATTTAGACCCCTGACTAAGAATCAAATAGGACGTACCACGCCTTGGACGGGTCTGCAGTGTCCTCTGGTATCTCGTCCTGGTCCTCCTCGCCACTGCAGGTGACCTTCACTTGTAGCAGGACCTCCGCCAGGTCTCTCCCGGCAAACACCTCGTCCTCGCGGTCTATGCCGTCCGTGGAGATAGTCCCGTCACTCGACACAAGGAAGAAGTCTGACAAACACACAGGGAAGTCAGCGACTTGCCTTGATCGTGGCCGGGGACAACAGTGGACCAACGACAGTCTAATATTTTTTTAATTACTGTAAGCAGGGGTGACTTGGTCAGTAAACATAATTTTTGCTTATATGGTAGCCCTGAATAAATACATTTCTTGCGCTAAATTACGAATGATAAATATCAACATAGCATGTAATTAATATTTATTCACAGTTGACGACTAAGGAAAAAAAAAGTAATATAAAAGTATGCCAAAGTCACCCCTGCTAACGGTATATTTAGGCTCTTATGAATTTTTATGTAAACACAAAAAGTAACCATTTTAATTAATAACGTTATAAGTTAAACGGAGGAAAAACTAGGGGAAAAATAAAACTATGACATTGGAATGGCACCTGAAGGCAAGAGAACACATCTAAAGCCGACTTGTAAACTCGGCGCCCATATATAATGTCAGTTTTACAGCAGGATAGGAAGCTCACTGTTATTAGTTTAGCAATGAACAATTTATGCCGCTAGTAACTCTGTTATTGTTAAGGGGCCTACTTCGTGTTGGCGTTTACGGAAAGAACTTTGAGTGCTAAGCCGAATATTGCCGAAGGACGAAGTTTCTCCATAAGCGCCAGCCCCTTTACCAATACCAGCTCAAGTAATGGAGAAGACTGTCAGTTACCGAACTTGCCCCTAAGAAATTAAACTATATTCCTCACATATACTAAAATTAACATTATTGCAGGACTCTGCTGAACACAGAAGGATGACATGAAACGAAGCTTTAAGGTGGAGAAGCGAGAAAACGCGAAAGGCGATGACACTGCATGAGAATCTAACTCGAATCGCTTCAATGGGAGGTTAACTCTCTAGCCACTGCGCCAACCGCGGCTGCTAAGAAAAAAAGGGGGCAGGTGGTGAGGTGGATTTGAAATGGTATGGGCTGCAAATACTTACTTTCTTAGGGTTACGGAAATCCTGCCAACGATCTTAGCCTTTTTGGTTAGAAACAATAATAAATGCTGTCAGGATTTTTTAAATTTAGCTTAGGGTAAACTGAGCAGACAACTCCGAGAAAAATAATAAAAACATACTCTTAGTATCCTTTCAGACGTTAACATTTTCTGTATGGCGAAACTCACACGAAATATTTCGGAAGACGAATCCTCGTGGGAAATGGTGGCAGATCACCGGAAAAATACGAAACGACGGAAAATAGAGGAATTTAAATGTCCTTGCTTTATCGTTACAGTTTTCTTCAGACAAAAATACACGCACGAACACGTCTTATCGCCTCGAGACTGTTACAAAATGTCACAAGAGTAGGATTCGTTAAGAAAAACTTTCAGCTTCCGATCTGCAAAAATTAACAAGAGTAACGTTTACTCGCACCTAAATGAAGGCAGCCTCTTGATCAACTCATTGCGTACCCTGCTAGGTTAGTAGAAGGAATATGTCATTTCGCCGAGAAATTGTAAACAGTAGATATAACTAAAACCTCAACAAAATGAAACTGAATGGGATGTATTCAAAATACCGAATAAACAAGTACGAAACGAATATTATATGTTGTATAAATAAATTAACACGTTAAAAATGGTTTGCGCTTGTCTAATTTAGTGAAAATATTTAACATGTAGAAAAAACGTAGGCTCTTTTCAATTTCTGGCCATCATAAATCCACACGAACAGCATTAAAGTAATTCATTACGTTCTTGGTCCCTGGTAACTGACAAAACCATGTCACGTAACTGGAAAAAATAAACTCTTCCTTGTATAGTATGTCTCATGTAAATATTCCGTATTTTGACAGTTCACTTCTAAGAAGTGTGTCTGTACATAGGCTTGCAGAGACCGTGCTATTACACGAAGCCAGGTAGATTTAAAGCTCCAAACAATGGAACTGCCAGACATGTCTGGCAGTTCCTATGTTGTGCACATTTCTCAGAGGAGAAACGTCAAAATACGGAAGAGTTAAATGAAACAGACTATAGTTAAGTGCCTGCTACATCGAGATGATCTGTCTGCCGGTGCCTAGTCGTTGCTGGTCTGACAGCTGATTGGAGAATGTGAACGTGACGTCAGAGTCTCGTCGTGTTGTTGTCAGTACCGGTGGGTGCCGGTGGAGCAAACCAAAATTTAACTTTTACCGACAACTGGCAGACAATACACCGACTTTCGGTCATCAGATGGCCATCAAAGTGTTTCGATCAGCTATATAAACACGCTACAAAAATTACGAGCCAGCGAGGTGCGTGATAACACACAATTTAAATTAAGAAAAAAAGGAAGAACTAATTTTAACTGTTTTAAACAATAAAATTAGCAAGTGTAGTACAAAAACATACATTTTAATTTAATAATGCGGGTTAGTTGTATAGTAAAGAATAAAAAAAATTACGTTTAAATGAACAGTTTTTATACGCGTGCACCACGACTGTTATCGAACTTGCTATTTTAAAATCACCCTATTGGCTAGCTTGAACTGCGCGCGCATCTTTCTGCGCAAGCACAAGTCGCCGAGTAATACAATTTTATTTTATTTTTTTTTTTAGGGGCAGCGGCTTGAGCCCTCGCCTCCCATCAAGTCGATCCGAGTTCAATTTCCGGCAGGATCAGTTTTCGAATGTGGGAATCGTGCTGGACGATGCCGCTGATTGGTGGGTTTTCTCGGGGATCTCCCGTTTCTCCCCCCAATCTGGCGCCAATACACTGTAGGGCTTCATTCCATGCTATACTCCGGTGCAAGTATATGCCTAGGAGCGGCCAGTGGCAAGTCTGCATTCCCGGGTGCTACACTCTTGCCTACGGGTGTCTCTCCACACGATAATTGACGACTTAACGTTCAAAAGGGACTAAGCGCCAAAAGGTAAGTTTTGAGATAATGATGGAAACAGTATATTGCGACAAACAAATGAACAAGGAATTATCCAAATGCGTTCACATATCGATGTCTTAGAATGAAAACCCCGTAACTACAAAATTTAAAATATTGTGAAATTTGGATGGGAAAAACCAAACGTTTTGACATTGTTCAAAACTTTTATTTTGCAGCAAGAAATAAAATTGCCTTATTTAAATTATGGCATTAGGTAAATTTAAAATTACTGGTTACTTTTTTTTGTGTTATCTTTTGGAGACAATGTGAGAGTTGGAGTTACGAAATTTTCATTCTAAGCCATCGATATTTTTAACAGATAAAAAGTAGTAAATAGGAGCAATCATTCAAAATACAAAACACTTTTCAATGAATTAGAATGAGTTGATGTTACGCCAACCATCTAATTGCGCTGATGTACGGCACGTATGAATATCACTAGGAGATAGCACTTTAGGTATGTCTTCGACATAATGTTTTGGCATCTTTCTATGTACCTAACTCATTTGTGTCGAAAATTGTACCTAGTCCCTTTTGAATGTCAAGTCCTCAATTATTTACTATTTTTTTAGTTTTCTAACTTAAGAATACTTCTGAAATAGAGAATAGCTTATTCTAACGTTTTGATCTAATCTACAGGAATCTAAACCAACGTAAAGTATTATCTAGACTGTCCCAGGGGACAATCGAAAAGAGAGGGAAGCAGGCCTGTGCAGAACGAATGAGCAGATATGTATTAACGTAAGCCGACAGCCAATAGGGAAAGTGGGCCAACACAGTTATGTGGGCCTTCTGGTATACTTGGTGCCACATTACCAACGGTAAGAACTCACTCTTGTTGGGCGGCTCTTCACTGGTCTTGGTCCAGGTGCAGTTCTTATTCAACTGCTGTGAGTCTGAGACATTGTAGGCGCCTTCCTCGTCGAAGTCAGTGATCACGAAGAAGTACCGCAGCTTTGTGCTGTTGGTCCTGCAGGAATCCACGTTCGGCACTGCCACTATCACCTTCAAACACATACACAACTAGTCAATTGTCGTAACATACTTCGGATTGCCAGCAGTCGACAGCAGTCAAATAAAATTCACAATGAGTAGTCCAGCAACCATTATTTTTATGAAAATGCTTAATAACTTTGCTGGTACATCGGTAATGAGGCTGTGGTGGTCGAGGGGTAAGACGTCTCGCCTCCTACCAAGACGATTCGGGTACGATTCCATACGGGGTCGCATGTGGGAATCTTGCCGGACGATGCCGTTGGTCGGTGATTTTCTCTGGGATCTCCCGTTTCCCTCCTCTTTCATTCCGTCACACTAAGGCCTAGATGTTAAGTGTTGACCAAAATCTCTTCACTTCATCGACAGTGTTTTGAGTGTATCGTTTATAAACATTGTTTTTTTTTAATTTTAATTTTTTTATTTTTTGAAGTAGAGCAAATATTGAATAACAGTATTTGTTTACATCGCGTGATTACGAAAGCAACGCCTGGTTGGTTATAATTTATCAGAAGTTGGTAGTCCAGCAGTCGAAGAAGAAGTTCAACCATCTTTGACAGTTCAATGACGGACGCTCAACTGCCGACAGCGCTTTGTGAACGGATACGTCGAAGAGAGTCATTCCAATTTACCGCTGGCAATAATTGAGACTCGATTATTTACAGTGAATTGTGAATCAAACCTAAGCGTTTTAAAAAGTCATTCGGCTAGAATGGGTAGAGCACAATTTCTACTCAGTGTGTTTACGAAGTGATTGACAGTGAAGTTTTCCTGAGTAAAAATTGAACCAAACTAATTGTTTTTACGCTTTAATTCACAATATGAGTAGCTAGAGGTGATCGAGAACAACTGGTTACGTTACGTGATCAAGAAAACCTACTCAAGCATGTTACTTTTCGTAAACGCCTAGCATTACCTCTCTCGTCTCCTACCGCGTTTATGGATCGTGCGTGACAAAAACAAGCTATTTTTGGACATAAATTTTGACTTATTTGAGCTCTTATGAATTCTTTTATATATAATAGTTTTTGCGTAATGGCATGCCAAAGTCAAAATTTGCATGCCATGGTTTTAAGTACAACACTAAAACCAATTGACTTACCGAATTGCGGTAATTCACACTGAATAACGATGTTATCGGCTACAAGAACTCGTACGAAAAAAAAGTTTTGTATTTTTAGTAAAATGCATAAAATTATATACATAAAAAAATTCAAGATTTATTTAAATAGAAAATATAATACTTTGTAGTTTTATATAGGAGACCTTGCCACCTACAACGTCGTTATTCAGTGTGAATTGTTACAATTTGGTAAGTCAGTCTGTTTTAATATCGTACTTACAACCGTAACATGCAAATTTTTACTGACAAGCAATTGAGCAAAATCTGTGGTAGATAAGCTGGGTGAGTCCCTTTCCCTAGTTAACCTTCTTAACATCTCTTTGCGCCCAACTATCTTCTCCACAGACTTATTCCCAGGGCAGGCGGATCATACATGTATAAATAATTGTGCTAAATAATCCCTCTTTTCTTATTTTAGTGTGAATTAAAATTACACCAAGCTGCTGTTTTGAGTATATTCTCTCCACATAGGTAAATTAGATTTATAACAATGTACACATACTAACTCGGTGACTGCGTCGTTTTAGGATGTCCTGACAGGGGTGGCAGAACACAGCATTACTTACCGTGGCTTTGTCCTTGCTGTTCTTCCACTCGGCAACAACCTTGAAGACGTAGTTCTTCGGCACCAGAGGATGTTCCAGCGACAAGGCACCACTATCCTTGTCTACCTTCACGGAATCTGCGCGCCAGAGAGAGAAAAAATATACATAATTGACACGACGTGTGATCAAGAAATCGTAAGCATATTCGTATCTATGAATGTTTCTTGATGGTCGATAGGGGCAGCACACTTGCTTTTTACAAAGGTGGTCAGGGCTCGATTCCCGGCGGATCCCGCTAACCTTACTACCGATAATGTGTGGGGTTTCTCGAGGGACTCTCGTCCACCCTGCTACTTCATTGTTGCGTTACTACATCATATGATAGTACCTGATGTCACATTAGAGTATGGATTGTAGCTAACATAGCCTCTTTAGAAGTCTCGCATGAGGCGTGTGTCTTGCCTATGTTGAGATCAACCATTGCATATTTATTATTCAACATATCAAACTAACAGACAGACAAAAGTGGGAGATGTAAACTCAGCAGGTTTTCTAGGATTCACATTGATAGCGATGTTATACTCCTTCAGGAACACCTCGCTACGCCCTTTGTCTATAAACATCTTCGTTCGTAATCCACCGCGTTCTGTCGAAATTACTATCCATGTGCCCTGGCTAGCTGAACGTAATATCCTGTATGTCTTTGTTCGCGTAGCATAATTGGTAGAATCACGCACTTAGAAGGCGAACTGGTATAGCCTTTCTAAATGTTTGGTATCATGACTGCGAACTCTGACAGTTAACAGGTCCCTGGGTTAGTTCCGGTGTCATTAATTGGTACCATAAACGTTTTTTTTATTGTTTTGTAATATGTCTCACAATTAAAGACTTTTATATTCTATAGTGTAGTTTAGATGTTCATTACATCATTTTTACTGTAAATTTTGTCTTGCATTGTGCCACATATCACACAATATTAACAGTTTGTGTCCATACGCAGCTGTAAAATTTACTGAAGTTTTACGAAACAGAGAATAGACACGCAGTGCTGTAAATACATTTTGTGAAGTATTAAAAATTAAAGTGCAGTAAAATAAACATCTACAATTTAATTACAAATGTGTTGGGTAACACAATTGGGAATTTATCTTGGCGCAGATATTATTACTGTAAAAATACGAATAGTGCGTAACCCATGTACAAAATGAAGTGTTCCACACTTCTCCTTAAGCCGTAAGCACTCACTTAAAAGACATTTTTGAAATTCGTAAATTAAGGAGGTGAAAAGGGGTGAAAGGTTTTTTTTTAATGAATCCTCAATAGCACTTAAAACCGACGAGAATTGAGGTGATTTTTGCTTCAGAATGAAGCTTACAAAAAGCATATTAATTATTATTTTTAAAAATTCGAGAATAAGGAAGTGAATAGCCGTAAAATGACTTTCTAATAAACACTTGACATTTATTAAACTCGTTCAGATATTTAATTGATCTTTGCTTCACAACGAAGCTTACGCATACCCGTGAAACGTTATATGAAGTTATTATTTTTAAAATTAAATTAAAATATAACGTTATTTCAATTAACCGTCTGTATCTTTCAAACCTGCTGCCATATCGAGACAATTATTGAATAGGGATGAAGCTTATGTAAATACCTTACAAGCTACTTCAGGGATTTTCAAAATTCGGCAATTAAGGCGGTGGAAAGAGTTTGACTGTTCTGGAAATTCCGCAAAGCTAGTACAACCATGTAGAATTAATTTTAAAGTTGTTACTGCTTGCCGTCCTATTGATGCGTGAACCTCTTTGGACACGGGCCTGTATATTATACAGTTCTAATTTTTAGAAATTGTGATGGGCTATCTTGGCGTAGTTTGAAATACTGGTAGGAGGTTTTGAGTTCGAAGCCTGTGTAGGGAAAGGTGACGGAGAACTGCTAAGTTATTATATACGTTTATATTAGTGGCAACCGGCATAAGAGTTAATTTTCTATTTGAAGCATGAACATTTAAGGTTGGCCTCCCCTTGTAGCGTAGGCACACACTAAGGGGTGAAAATGGGAAAATATATATTTTCCCGATATCCTCGACATCTCTAAACCCTGGTGGGGTATCGGTATGCTTTAGGGGCGAAAAGTCGTAAATATGTTTTGTCATGTCCTCAATGCCTCATTTACACGATAAGCTATCGTTATGGTTTTTCCTTCATAATAACGACGTGGATATAGCTGCGGCAGAGCATATAGTATGTTATAAAATCCCACGCATTCTATACTGTCGTCACAAATAATAATTAAAAATACATTCAGATAATAAATCACCATATTTGTTCCATACGGTTTTATTTGTAAGGTTATTCATACACTAAATAATCCCAAATGTATAGTAAAATACATAGTTCTTATTTATATTTATTAAAGTACCAGCCTCTTGTTGCGATTTCTGTATACGGGAAATGTAAACCATTTTTATTTTTTAACTTAGTCTAAACCACGGTCGTAGAAGAACAGGTCTGGACACTCGCCTATCTACCAATGCATTTTGCTTGACCCTCTTGTTGTTTGGATGTAGTTCGTCAAGTTACCGAGAATGTCGTACTTTTTGGCGCTGTAATCCAGACGGTTGGACTCTAACTCCGCCCACTTTTTTCCATTGTTAACGTTATAAAGTAAATAAAGATAGCTAGAGCCTTTTCTTAAATTTGTAAGCGAAGGAAGTATTTCATAAATGGATAAAAAATACGTTTTTATAAATTGTTCATCTTAGTGGAACGGAAGTGGGCGGAGTTTGAGCTCTACCTCCCGGATTACAGCGCCAAAATGTACAGCATTATCGGTAACTTGGTGAACTGCAGCCAAACAACAAAGGAGTCAAGTTTCCAGGCGAGTGTCCAGACCTCTTCTTCTACGGCCGTGGTCTAAACTCAGCGTTTGGTAACTTCATAGACTTGTGCTGTGTAACATTTGTAATGGCTGTGTGGATGGGTAGCAGCACCATCACTGGCCGATGTCATATCAGCGCTCAATTGTGCAACCAAGAATAGTTGTGTATCGTGTCGTCCCTCTCCAGCGATGGACACGCCGCACCGCGCTGCATCGAGCTATTGTATTGTTCAAATTCCTTAAGGCACCCGCCTACTGGCCGTGTGTTTGTGTGAGTAAGGCACGGCGCCGGCTTATCTGGCGCGGTATCGCCTCTACCGCAAGACACTTAAGATCGTTCCAAGGTACTGAATATCAGCACTCGTAATATACGCTCTGAATTACGTAAATAGACAGCTGAAGTGGCCGCAGACGCTGTGTTAAGGATAGTGTGCTCCCCGCGCGTTTCAGTCCGAGGAAGGGTGTGGAAGGGAGAGGTTACGTCGCTCGAGCTCTCCACCACCGTGCGATAGGCGAGCGAAAGAAATCGATCGATGTACGCTCTATCGGTACACTACCAGTGGACGGGTGGGCAGTGAGAGAGAGGCGAGACGAGGACAGATTTGGAATAGTATCTCTGAGCAGGGGAGCGCATCTCTTCGTGCGACAGTCACGTCACTCCGGCTCGGTCTGCCCGCCATAGCTTTTGTGAATACACGAATAATCTTTGAAACTACTCGTCATTAATCGCAAACCACACATCCAAATGGATTCGAAAATTTTACAGTTCTGCCCAGAATAATGAAGTTAATTTTTAAAACTTAAATAATGTTATTGTTAAAAATAATTTAGTTCGATTTGTTACTGACCGTCAATGGGAAAATTTAGAGCAATTTAGTAAGTGGTAAACGTTTTTGTTTTGGGAAGTAGATGGAGAGTGTCAGCGAATGGAAGAGGAAATTCGAAATTTTATTTGTACGACCTTATTGAAGAGTTGTGTAGATCTTATTTTGGTGACAGAGCTAAGATAACATATCAGTCGCCACGTGCGAATCAACAATCAGTACAAACACATTCGGTTTATTCATAACATACTTTTTTTTAAATCCTCAAATTTGTTTTGTAAAGCACGTTAGGATAATTCTTACCAAAGTACGTACTCGAGCACATGCGTATCAATGCAATATAATGTAGCAGGTATTGTAGGGAGCTGAGGAGAAGGCAAGGCAGAATGGCATGGTGGTGGTGGGGGCCACACAGCGCTCCGCTTGTCCACACCACAAGCCGCATACCCGAGCCTTGCCTTCTCCTCAGCTCCACACTATACAAACACAACAGTGTTTTTGGACATACCCGATTGCGGCGAATGTTGTCGTATTGCAGAAATATCCGCAGTAAAACAAAAATACCGCAACAATCGTCCGCTATTGCGTATGTCCAAAAAAAAGTATGTTCATAATACGAACTAATTGCAAGTATTATAAAGCGAGAAGTGTTCGAGGGCGTCCGACGAGGTTGAGTGCGGCAAGTAGTGTGACGAAGGATTTTCTGGCCTACAAGAGGTTCATCGGTGCTCGTGCATTGGATCCACCATTTGTGAGTGATTACAGAGAACTTGTATAGAGGACTGGGAATTTATTATTTAGATTATATAACCTTTATGTAAATATCAGTTATTTGTTTGGTATGACATCAATTTAATTGTGATTAATCATTATTGTCATAAACTTTTATGTGTAGATATTTGTGAATAAGTTAGGTCAGTTTTTTTCTTTTTCTTTATCAAAGACCTACATCCATAAATGTACCCGGGCCGAATGTGTAAAAAAAATATAGCTAAACTTCAAAACTTTATTTACCAAATGACATGAAGACCAAAATTTCGAGTGGATAAAGCTACCCCACAAGGTCAAAATAACCTCAGTTCATGGTACAGGTTGTTTCTAAAATATTTTTACAAACTAGGAGGGTGGGTTTCTTCCTTGCACCTAAACAAGGAAATAGAAGTAAATAGAAACACAGATCCAAAAATTCCTAGTTCTTGCATCATTGAGAAAACATTATGTCACATATGAGAGACATTCTCTGTGTATTAGCATCGGTGAAATGATCATATACTTAGAAACTCACAATAAATGTTCGAAATGACACCTCCTTGTTTCCTCTCACATATGCACTCTGTCAAATACTCCCACATCCACCATAGATAACACGAATGAGGGCATCAGCATACTTGTATCGACACTATTTAAGTATACAACAACATTAATTTTATTACCTTTTACCTTGCAATGCACAGAACCAACATTTCATCAATAAATAACACTAAGGATTTTCGTACCTATGTTTATGTGAACTTTATTCTTGTTTTGGTGTAAGGAACCCATCCTACAATTTTACTTAAGTATTTCAGAAACAACCTGTGTATTGCCTGCAGGAATCACCTACATACGCAGTGCAGCAGTGGTTCATACGTACCTGGCGCATCTTCCAGGCTGTATGTTGGTTTGCCATCGCCGTCAATGACGGTGGCCGCGACCACTCCCAAGTCCACGGAGTTGCCGCTGCAGGGCCACTGTCCAGGGAACTGGTACAATGACTCGTTGAACTTCACCATCTGGGGCGTCGCTGTCGCTGCACAGACAAGCATCGTAAGATTAGAACTGTGCCGGACGATGTCGTTGGCCAGTGGGTTTTCTCGGGAATCTCCTGTTTCCACTGTCCATCGTTCCGGCGCTGCTCCACACCCACATAATGTCACACCTCACCATCGCTAAATACATGGACATTAACGCGGTCGCCTGGCTGGCGCTCGGAGTTCGTGCAGAGTGTTCGGAGTTAGGTTTTTTCTCAGAGACCAGTAAACGTGTGTCCATGATGCTTGTCTACTAAAAGAAAACGTACTTCACACTACTTGTGAATGTGTCTTTCAAGACAAGACATCACGCACATTGGGAGCAATATTTTAAGGCCCTCAAACTTGGTTAAAATCAGCATTTTCACGTGGTTGTTTCTCAAGCTATAAGAAACGGATTTGTTCTAAATTGAGGTCTACAAGTACATTGAACTTTGCTACAGTGACGCGTTCAATAAAATGATAGGGCCATCGCTTAAAGTCTCACAGTAAACACGTTACGGCGGGAACACTGCACGCGCATTTACGACTTTGAGCGTAGAGGCGATATTACAATACATGTGCCGGCTGACGTCGCTCGTATCGCCTCATCGATTTCCGCCTCACATTCACAAACACACCCTTCACCAGGCGGCCGCCTACTCGCGCGCCAGAGGCTCAAAAGGGACGGAGCAGTAAGGTCGACCTTGAAGCGCACAACAAACGCCGCGTCGCCTCAACGAGCCAAACGCTGAACTAGCGAGCAAGGTTCCCGCCGAACGGTTTTTACTATGGTCATTAAGGGGGATTGATCCCTGTCAGATCGGTTTTACGGTTTTGCTTATAAATCAGGAAATAGACACATTGTCTTACTTTTTTCACGCTGAGAAGGCATAGTTTATTGTTTCGTTCACTTTTTGGAATCCACGTGGCTTTGTTTCTGTTAATGTTGCGGTCTCTGTAGTCGCTCCCGTAAGTAAAGCAATTTTTCCTTTTCAGCTGTTTCCCGTTGCAAAATAATGAATATATTATTGTTCCAGTAGTTACAGAAAATCGATTAAGTTTGTATCTATGCCTTGTCGTGACAAAAATTTTGATACATCGACTGGAACAGAAGTTATCGAGATGAAACAGATAAATCCAAGGTGGTAGGGATCAATACCCCTTAAGCGGTGACCATATAATATTATTGGTGGAAAGTCTGCAACTAAGTTCATCGTAAGTCGCAACCTGAGTTTCAAGAACATCCGGTTAGTACATTTTGAAGTACGGCAGTCTGAAAATGCCGTTTTTAGCCATGTTGGAGGACTTAGAAACTGTTTTTAATGACCACGTGCTATTGACCAAGTTTGTTTTCTTTTCGTACGTTGGCACAATGGACACACGTGGAATATTTTCGTAGAAAAAATCTGTTTACGGACACATTGCAACGCCTTTCAAGCCAGGGGTAGGCAGCCGTCGTAAGTGCTTACGAAATTCCCTTCAGTTCACTTGAGGTTAGAATGCAGCCGGCGAACAAATAATTACGACCTTGTAGCTGTTCAAGAGCCAACATTTTGCCCTTTGAAATTTCTATGGTTAATTATATAACATTTGAATTCCTGTATTTAAATGTTTTGTGTAACTTCCAATGCATCTTTTTATACAATTCAAAATAATTTTTAATGAATAATCACAAAATTATAAAATACAATGAAAAAATATTTTTTTTCCAATACTGAACTCTCTCACAGTAATTGTTGTCTTTTCGCTATAGCTGCGTCTTCTATCATAGAAGTTTTACCTCGAGGTGATTATGAATGCGGAAGTGTAGGCCATTCAAGGTAAATTAACAATTTTTGTATTCTTCCTAGCAGTCATTCATCACTAATGTGTGTTTTTATTATGGCCTCAAGACGCTATATATTGTGTGGAAAGGGTTGTAATCACAACAATTGACAGATATTAAGAATCGTATTAGGACGTAAAAATTACTCATTTAGTCATGAACAACTTATACCAGTCCCGTCAATAACAACCATGCGGTTCGCATGTACATTCTGCTGACAGTCAAATTGTGTTATTTCGACCGCTGAGTGAGCTTAAAAGTGATTTATTATTGGAGCGTGCGTGGACGGAGCCATAGTCATGAAAAAAAAAAAACTCATTTTTGGGCACTGAAAGTCAAAATATCTACTGTAATGACAGCTAACATAAACACACACTAAAATGACATCATTGAAACAGAGCAGTAAACGAAATCAAAGCGATATATTCTGAGAGGTTATTAGAAATACACAACAAATATGTCCCAGTTAACCTCCTAGATGAATATTTATCTCCGAAATTCTATATGAACTGGAAAACGTTAATTGAAAATGATTATAACAGAATGGCTATTTCAAAGTCACTGACAGCACAGGGTACTATTTGCAGTGGAAGCAGGGGTGGAAAAGACACGGCAACCGGTGCACAACAGTTGTGTCGACCAATGTATGCCCTCATGAATCAGCAATTGCAGTATTTGAGACAACCGGAAGTGCTTAAATTTATAGAACGCTACTTGTAGATGACATTCGACAGCCTTCTTCCCGTTCTTACGCAAGTGGACAGCAATAGTGTGGGTTTCGTGGTAAGGTAAGCAAACAAGTTTTACGTATCATCGACAGCGAGGTCACTTGAAACGGCGACTCACATCTTTACACAATGACAGTGTAGTAATGTATAATATGAAGGTTGGCATCATTGTAACGACTAGTGGTAAGTGTCATGGCACCTATGAGACTGTGAGATGTGACGGTGCTAGTAATGTATTAAGTTTAACGGATGTACGAGTCAAGAGACAAACAATACATGGCGCAGTCGACAGGATTTTATTAGAAAGGTCTTGAAATGTATCTCTACAAACACCGTGAAGTCATGTTCATTGTTTATTGACCTTAAAACAGGTGTCGCATTCAACATGGCGAATGCATTTAACGTACCGGCCAAATTATCGCTTCAAGGTAATTTGAGTGAGAACTGGAAAAAGTTCAGTCAAGCATTTGACATATATCTTGAAGCATCAAATTTAAAAGCTGAAAGTGAGTCAAGAAAGATTGCGATTTTTCTGAAT